>JAVYIG010018574.1:0-18513 GCA_035222895.1 Strongylocentrotus droebachiensis | reverse complement strand
TTTAATTTGTTCAAGAAACAAGTGAAATGCACATTTAAAAAGTTTCTCTACAGATTCAAAACTTTTTCTGAAATCAATCTTAGACCCGGCTCCAGACTTTTTTTTTCTAGGGGATATGGTAGACAGAATTATAACCGTCCTGGTATAGGCAGAGGCGGTCCTCAGGGGGGCAGGGGGGCAAAGTACCCCCCCCCCCACTTTTTCAAGCACCCGAAAAGTGCCCCCTTTTACGTAGGAAAAGTGCCCCTTTTACTTAATTTGTAAGAAGCGCCCCCTTTTACATAGAAATAGTGCCCCTTTTACTTTGACGAGTGCCCCTATATCTAAAAGTGCCTCTTCCCCCTTTTCACTCTGATGAGTGCCCCTTTTATTTGGACACGTGCCCCTTTTTCCTTTGCAATAAGTGTCCATTTTCCATTATTATAAGTGCCATTTTTAATCTCTAGTAAGTGCCCCTTGTCAGGTCGAGAAGTGCCTCTTTTCACTTATGATTAGTGCCCCCTTCACCTCTGATGATCGCCCTATTCAATGATCGCCCTATTCAAGTGCCCCTTTTCCTTCTGTAATAAGTGCGCCTTCCCTTTTAATAACTACCCCCATTTTAACTCGGATAAGCGCACCTTATATCTTTCACAAGTGCCCCTTTTCCTTTCTAATAAGTGCCCCTTTTCCTAATGGTAAGTACCCAATTAAAAAAGAGCCCCTTCCCCCTTCTTATAAAGAGCCCCTTCTCTGGTAAATGACCCTTTTCAGTTACGATAAGTAACTCCTTTTCACTTCAAATGTGCCCTCTTAACCTCCGATAAAATGCCCCATTAAAATCTGATCGGTGCCCCTTTTTCATTCACATAAGTGCCCCTTTTCCTATCTGGTCATTGCCCCTTTTGAAGTGCGATAAGTGCCACTTTTCACCTCTGATAATGTACCTTTTAACAATGATACGTGCTCCTTTTCTTTTCTAATAAGGGACATATCCCTTTTCATAAATGCCCCTATCAAATATGATGGGGGGGGGGGGAAAGCCTTTTTTCCGTCGACAAATGCCCATTTCCTATTCTCATGACTGACTTTTTTCATTGCTGGTGAGTGCCTCTTTTTGAGGGTGTAAGAATTGCCCCCATTTTCACCTCCTGATGATTACTCTTTGTACTTTAACACATGCTCCTTTTTCTTTTCTGATAAGTGTCCCCTTTTCCTCTCATCATTAAACGCGCCCCAAATTTCAAGCGACTAAGAGCAATTTCTCCCAAAGCTCGATCGCTACGCTCTCACGCATCTATAGATGATTATATTTATGTTACTTGTCAAAGGGCTTTCAGTCTTACGTTATGAGAATGTGCTTATGACCCCATCAGGATTGCCTTTTTTGCCCTATTTATAAGATGTAATTTTTAGCACTGCGATCTCACAAATATTAAAAAAATTCCTTGCTCGCTTCGCTCGCTCGCAAATAATTTTTCAGACCATCACACCCAACTGCAAAGCATGATGCTTAAGCAATATCTTGTATGGTGTATAAAGAGAAACAAATATTGAAATCATCCCTGATAATGTAATCACAATGTAGGGGTATACCAATGTCTAAAAGATTGTATATTTTCGCTTTGAGATTTCCCTTTGAAGGTGCCCTTTTTTCTTGGTTTTCCTGATGAAATTACATACTTAAGCGGTTTTTAACGTTTTCAAGGACTCGACGTTATTCCAAAATGATCGGTTAAAAAAAAATATTACATGTACCTGGAAACATGTCTTGCGGCACCACTGTTGATTAACGAATCCTATACTGTTAGGTGGTAATATTAATGGTAGGATATTTTATAAATACAAGTCATTTGCGGCCTAGTATATATTTTTGTTCATCGGTAACTTTGTTGTTGTTCTCTCTTTCTTAAATATTACATATTCTTTCTTTTTCTTTGCGAAAATTTCAAAAAGGAGATGTTTTTTGCTAGCAGCAGCAGCCCATCGGAGTACCCTAGATTTTCCCTTACCCACCCATCAGGGGCGTACACAGGGGGGGGGGGTTTGGGGGTTGAACCCCCCCATTTGGTATTTTTATGTGTGAAAACCCCCCTAAAAGCCCCCTAAAACCCCCCTTTAATTTAAAAAAAAAAAAAAAAAATATGCCCATGGCTGACCTAAAAAAAAGTGTCCTCTTACCCCCCCCCCCCCCCCCACACTGAGCAACTTTTCGGCTGGCTGAGTCATTGCGATTTTTTGGGGAAAAAAAAGTGTCCGCTTACCCCCCTTTGTCGCTTGAATTAGGGGTGCGCTAAGCTGCGCTTAATGATCACATGATGAAAAGGGGACACTTAGCGAAAGGGATAAGACATTCATTAGAAAAGACAAGGAGCACATGCCAAAGTACAAAGGGTAATTATGAGAGGTGAAAATGGGGCACTTCTTATACAAAAAGAGGGGCTCACCAGGGATGAGAAAAAGCACTTATGAAAATGGGAAATAGGCATTTGTCGATGGAAAAGGGGCAGATCAGATTCCAATAGGGTCATTTATAAGAAGTGAAAAAGTGGTATTTATGAAAAGGGGATACATCCCTTATTAGAAAAGAAAAGGGGCTCGTATCATCGTTAAAAGGAAGGTGAAAAGGGGCACATATCCCACCTAAAAATGAACACTGACCAAATATGAAAAGGAAACTTTTGAGAATGAAAAAGGGGAACTGGTATTATAAAGGAAACGTACATTAATGGAAAGAAAAGGGGCACCGATCAGATTTTAATAGGGTCATTTATCGGAGGTGAAAGGGGGCTTTTATAAACAGGGGAGAAGTGGCTCTTAATTATTAAAAGAGAGAGGCGTGTGTAAAAAAAAAAAGGGGGGGGGGGGCAGCACTTATAAGAGGTGAAATGGTACACTCATCAGAGATGAAAAGAGCACTTTTCAGGAGGGGAAGGGGCACTTGTCCAAGTAAAACGAGTATCTCTCAGATTTGAATAGGGGCAATTATCGGAGGTAAAGGGGCACTTATCTAAAATGAAAAGGAGTAACTTCTCGTACCCGGAAAAGGG
The DNA here is from genome assembly GCA_035222895.1 of Strongylocentrotus droebachiensis. NCBI lineage: Eukaryota > Metazoa > Echinodermata > Echinoidea > Camarodonta > Strongylocentrotidae > Strongylocentrotus > Strongylocentrotus droebachiensis. Next base: position 15,484 of record JAVYIG010018574.1, on the reverse strand, counting down.
TCATTTACCAGAGATGAAATGGGACATTTATAAGAAGGGGATCGAAGGGGTTCTTATTTTGTAAATGGGGGCACTTATCATTAGGAAAAGGGGCACATCATGAAAATATAAGGTGCGCTTATCAGAGTTTTAAAATGGGGTATATAGTTATTTAAAGGGGAAGTGGCACTTCTTACAATGGAAAAGGGGCACTATATTGTCAAAGTAAAATGGGAACCTCTCAGATGGGCACTTGTCAAACTAAAAGGGGCACTTTCCTATGTAAAAAGGGGCACTTCTTACAAAGTTAAAGGAGCATTTGTCTTCTGTAAAAAGGGGCACTCTTTTGAGGTACTTGAAAAGGTGTGGGGGCGTGTTTTCTTGTATATATGCCCACCCTAAACTTCAGTGGAAATAATTATATCAAGGCTAATTTTGAATGTTCCTGATGTTCTATCTCTATTTAGCAACCATAAGAATCTCCAATCGTCAATTAATATGCCACAAATTCAGAATTGAAGAAATACATGTATCCAACTCGATCCCTCTTTATATATAATTTTAGGGATCCCAACCGATTAAAAAATTATGATGGTGGTTAGGAATTCTTTGTTCTATCACTATTTATTGAATTGTAATGTAATTCGAGGGGCTCCATACTGAGGGGTGAAGACTCGGAGCTAATTCTGCTTTGCGGGGTTTCGAAGTTTAAGTATGCCCCTCTCCAATTTTTTAATAATGAGTATTAGCTTTATCTTGGTCCCTGACCCTGAGGACTTACGCGCGGGATCAAAAGGTTTTCTAACTCTAAGGAACTGATTATTCCGCCAGGAAATTTTTGACAAAGAAATCATACTAGGGACTACTTGAAAGATAATAATTATCCCCTAAAAAGTAGGATATGAAAAAAAAAAAGATCAAGAGAGAAAGTTATCGTTCGATGAGTTATGCATGAGGAACTTGTGGTATGTAAACAAAACGGCTGCACAATGTTACAATGGTTCAGCGAAATACGTGGTTTCGACGAAAGCTTTCGACCATCCGATAAGACAGAAACGTCATAAAATATTCTGAATTCAAGTTTTTCTAGATGACAAGCAACATCAAATTTATTTTGAACATAATTGTTGATGTTTTTGAATTGTTCAAAAATGCAATTTAAAGGATTAAAAAAAAAATCAACAACTTATTTCGTATAAAGAAAAGGAAAAGCTCTGGAACGATGCAGTAAGGCGCACTGGGAAATACTCCTGCATTTGAGACCACTAATCATTGTTGGAGACTCACTGCATTGACAATAGAAACACTCTGCTGTATCGCGTGACCATTACTTAGAAACCGGCTGCGCTTGTGTGTTTTCAATTCGACGATCACTGTGGTGTGGCCAGCAACGAGTCGTAAGTTACATTCGTACACTTTTTGAATTAAATTTACTATTTGAATAAGTTCCAAATTTTGGTTATTGATATGGAAATTGGTGTCTGTTGATCGTGATGTACTTTTGCTGGGGTTTTAAGAATGTGCTTCGTGAAATAATGAATGATCATCGAATACCGGTCTTCGTTTCGCGTTGACCGCTGTCGATTTCTGTTGTTGATCGTATTTGTTTGACGTGAGTGAGTGCATGTGATCAGTCATTCACTGATTCAATGAATGATGAGCATGCAGTCTGAGCTTTGAGTTGTTCTGCTGGTCGAGATAAAAAAAAAAAAATTCAAAATGAGAAACCAGCATAGATCTAAATCTAGATCTAGAGTCTAGATCTATTTACAGTAAGGCGCTGGTCCGAAAATAAGGATCGTCCGCATAAACGAGGATTGTCTTCATAAACGTGGACAGGCGCGTCCTTAAAAATAAGGATCGTCCACATTTTCGCAGACAATTTTTATTTCGGATCCGCACGTTGGTGATGCAAAAAAAAACCGGTTAGAATTCCGCGATGATTTTCTTTATGCATTTTCACATTGACTTTGTACAGGACTTTCGCGTTATGAGCGGTAAATCCTCAGGAAGACAGACAACCCATAATAAAGTAAGACGGTGAACTGGGGGTATTTTATTACGTAGAATCAGTTTTTTCGCATTGCCAGCGCACGGATCGGGAACCCGAAATCCGCAGATGACGATTTAGTTGACTTTTTGTATGTTTTAGTAGAGTAAAGGACCCGGTTTTCGGCCACTTAAGACAAAATCCTATTTATTGGACTCTTTACTTCCTATTTATTATCATTTCTTGTTCAAATCATGAAGCAAATATTATTATTATTTAAACAAAAAAAGAATCCCAGAAAAAAATCACGAATTGCCATGACAATATTCATTTCAATTTTCACTGTTTTGGAGCCAGTTATCGGCCGAGCGTTTCAGTTTACGGCCGCATGTACAAAGTCAATAGGAAGCGCTCGCGCGCGCCGTGCGTTTCCGCGCTGATGTATAGCACAAGCGGGCGGAGCAGGTATCCCACGCCGGAGCTCCCGGGTGCTCGCCTGGCCGAAGACAGGCACAGCGGTGATCGGAAGTTGGAATCTGAATTAGACAGACATATCGTGTGTGCGTGGCGGGGTCCGGCCGCATTGATTTAATACATGCGATGAGATACTTTTGAGCTTGCGACTAACACAAAATCGGGCTCTATATCTGAAAAATACTTGAAATAAAGCTCATTTTATGGTACCCATATTTCTTACATACACGCGTAAGAAACTCGATTTTTCAGATTTGGGTAGCGGGACCGCCGATTACATCGCTAAAATGTGATATTTTAGGATATATTTTTCATTGCAAATGTGGTTCTTCAGTGACACTGGCATGGTATGGTATGTGTGGGATATGTGTTATGCTATTATGCGATGTATTTTAAAGTGATTTTACCATGTATCCAACCAATCGGCCGAAAACCGGAGCTGACCGATTACAGGCTCCTTTACTCTAGGGTATCTCCACGCCAGAGTTACAAGTCAAAGTCTGGATATGATTCTGAACTAGGGCCTACATTTGAAAGTTTTCAGAAATGTTAATTGAACCACGAATATCTCAGTTTCTGCTAAATATTGTTAGAAATCAATCAACATAAATTTTTGGAGATGGTGCAATTTCAATTCATGTCAGACAGAGACACACAACATTTGGTAAAGGGTAAACAAAGAACAAGTCCTAAGTTCATGATCGAGATTTTATGAATAGTTTATTTAATTAAATTCCTTGCAAGGCACAATGATTACATAAATTGAAAGGCAGAAAATGTTTGATTTCATCATGCACAACCCAAAATCAATTGATAGAAAGAAAACAAAGCATAGAGTCTTGGCATTGCTGTAACCTACATTGCTGCCATTCCTGCCAAGTCAGTGTCAACTGTCATAGATTAGATATTTATATAGTTATATCAGCTCATGCTGCTCAGTCACTGCAACCGTAGAGACAAATAATCCATTTGGCAGGCTTTCTGCCATTTGTAGAGAGACAGTCTCCCATTTAATGGAGACTTAATCTGGCTTACAAAAGAGGAAGAAGATCAAACAAAAATCATGGCATTTTCTCTCGGCTAAATTTTTGCCTCATTGAGGTCAGGAGCCAATAAGCGAGTTTGTAAATAGCTCTGGAACGCATGACCCCAAAATATCCACAGATCTTAGACACAATGGATACTTCCCACCTGTGCATTTTAGAATAATCACTGCCAAAGTGATGGAGGTGCTTCATGAATACCTTCTGTTTGCTTCTTGAGAAGAATACTTCCACCTGTGTATCAGATAAATGTACTGTTGGTGCATTAATTAAAACTGATTACATAACTTTCATGAGCATGATCCAAGTATTTGTCTCAATGGTTTTACAATTTGGGTATGAATTAACCTTTATCTGCCCATGCGCAAACCCTAATTACGAACTCGCTTATTGTATGTGTGAGTGCATACTGGAAACTAAATATATGAAAACTAACATAGATGGTGAATAAGTAGGTGGTCCAAGAGGCTAATTGTTAACAGCAATCTTCTTTTCACGCTGAGCCAAGGACAAGGTGACAAATTGATGTCCTATTAATGTGAGACTGTGTCTCAAATGGGAATGAATATGTCCCTGCTACTAGCACCGTCACTGAATCTCACTCATGAGTCAACCAAAGTAATCCACTCATAATACATCATTCAGCACCATGTACATGTATGCCGTGCCATGTCATGATTCATAACTTCTTGTCTGAATCTGAACTACACACAATTTATGTACATGTAGATCTTCCTTTAAAAAATCATTGCCAATAAAGTAAAACTTGGGGACAGTCATTGTACAATCGTCCATCCTGATAAGAATTTTATTTTAAATTCAATAAAATTAAAAGCAGAATAAGGAATGAAAGAGATGGGGAAATCTGATATAAGATAAAAAGTTAGGCATTCAGATAAGAAAGGTACTGATTTCTAAAGTTGTCATCAATCAAACGCAAATCGGCAATTCCATGATGAACATCTCACCAATAAAACTTCAAAAACTTCCCTTTCCTTGGCTGGTCAAGGATTTCATCTACATGTACTTCAGAAATGGGTTATGTAAAGACATGCACATTATAATATATTTATCCAAATAAATGTACAGAGTGTCATCCTAACTCCCCAAAATTTGGAAATGTTTAATTTCCAAATTTGTTTTTCAAGCAGTGTTTGGAAACTAAGGTAAATGCTCTACAATCCAAATACATTCTGTTAATCAGGTAAGATTTCTTCTTTGTGCCTCTGATGTATCAGACACCTGTGAAGAGGTGTCATACATGTAGTTGAATGGTTTGAACACTTGACCTGAGATATGAATGATAATCTGCATTTGCCACTCTTCTCCCAGGTGTTAATGAGTATTGGTAGAAAAGAATTGGTAGCCTAGCTAGGGCCAGGGTAATATTGGAATGCCTTGGAAGTTTGAGCCCCTTGCACTGTTGATATACCTTGACCTTGACCTAAGCCTTCCACACCATCTGGGAGATGTGTGATGGCTTCTGCTTCATGACTTCAAGCCAGGTCTTCCTATCTTGTGGTGTTCTAGTCGCTTCTTCGAGGGATCCTAGACATCTAGTAGCACAATCAGCCTTCACACAATCTAACCATTTCTTAGCTGATCTGTCGATATACATGAGTGCTAAAAAATATCCATTACCATTTTTATTTCTTTGTCTTTCTCGATGCGACAGATAACCATTCCTTCTAGACAACCGAACGCCATGGCTGACAACAAGGATGGTGATGATGATAAGATCTATGGGGGCTGTGAAGGGCCTGACGCCATGTACGTCAAGCTGGTATCATCGGACGGTCATGAATTCATTGTGAAACGAGATCATGCACTCACATCAGGCACCATCAAAGCTATGCTGAGTGGACCAGGTAAGGAATCAGATTCCATAGAGAGAGAGACAGAGCCAGTAGGAGTTGGCACAATAACTTCCAGAGTGGTCCACAAGGGTTTTTAACATGGAACAGTGTCCAGTTTAAATTTTGTTACATGTATGACAGGTTTGAAAATGAAAACATCGATAGGGGCCCAGCAGGAAAAAAGAACCCTAAGAAATTTCATCCTTAACCCCCAGAAAAGTCAGGACTCCCGAGTGGTCCACAAGGGTTTTTAACATGGAACAGTGTCCAGTTTGAGTTTTGGTACATGTTACATGACAGGTTTAAAAATGGTCAAAACATTGAAAGGGGTCCAGCAGAAAAAAAAGAACCCCTAAGAAATTTCATCCTTTACCCCCAGAATGCAACCAGAGGCTTGTTGCATTTTGACACTCAATATTTACCTTGGATGTCCAGGACAAAAGGTTAAATTGGGGCCATGCTGGTTTTTAAAGGGAGTCACGCGTCAGTTTCCATGTGCAGAAGGCCATAAGGCCTAAAAAAAAAAATTGATGACTTGGCGTAACGGGTCACTGAAAATTAGGGTAGGTAGGGCGATTTTTTTTTTTTTCAGGTGGGCTGTATATCGTACAGACCCCCTTATAATTTCGTTAGAATTGCCTTTATTTATTAAATATTTTTCTTATTTCTAACCACTTTTTTGTTGGCAAGATAACTTAAAAATGGCTCGATCAAATGCCTTGAAATTTGGCACACATATGTATAGACATATGTACAAAACACAGACATTTTTTCAACCTTGACCTTGACTGATGACGTCATCTAGGCGCCATTTTGTAAAATTTTACGAAAATCAACTCATGATCATATCTTCATAACCAAAAGCCATTTCTCATTCATATTTATCATGATCAAGGTCAATATCTGTCCGGTCAATTTCAGGTCAAATAACGCGCGCGTGCGCGTACGTCCGCACGTTAATGCGTGCGCAAAATTTTAAAATGCTCAAAATCGTCTTAAAATCATTTTGCATACGTTTTAGGCCATTCTAAGCATTTTATAAAAAATCGCGCACACGCTCTTGCGCCTGCGTTTTCGCGCGTAAAAGTATTACACAACATAGATTCGCCATTTTTTTTCTTTTATAATATTCCACATATATATACAAACAAATTGATACCATGTTTGTCTCTTTATGACTATTATTAATGGAATGATCGACCGTTTAACATAAATCTCCGTGCGCGCGAGCTCTTGTAATACATAGCATATATGGGCAAAAACATACCTATACAAAATCCATTGTAGCTCTTTAGGATGCAAGGTGACCCCAATTTTTTTTCATATTTTGATAGAGTATGATTCAGAGATATTGTTTCATGTCACATTTGACCTTCAATTAACTCATGACTTCATCATAATGGCCTCCGAACTCAAAATTCCAATTTGCATATTATGACGTCAGCATATTTATGGAAAATTGATTGTATCTCTGTAAATAGTGATTGATTTTCTTCCAAATTTTGAAATGTTCTAGCTGAGACAATTTTCTACGAATGAAGTTATCACAATTGTTAATTTTGACAAAAGCATCATGGCATATTTTTGTGATTAAAGGAGGCATGTCAATTTTCACATTTTGCGTGTATTCTCTATGGGACATGATTTTTTCTCAAAACTCGATTCTACATTCCAGTCTTTCGCGAGCAATATCTACGTTGTTTTTGCTTCATTTACGCTGAACTTCGAGTATGTTGTAGCTGAGACAAAAAGCTATCTCAAATGTACCCTTTATTTTGTCTCAATTTTTTGTTGGATCAGCCCACCTATACTTGTTCCAAACAAGTATTACAAATCTAGTTTTTGTTGTTGTTGTTGTTGTTGTTGCTTATATTTGCATACATGAAATTAGCCATTCATACACATACATACATACAGTGGCTTAGATAGGTCCTCAGACCTTGGGGATGATCTGATGAGAGGGGTAGACCACAATATGTTCAAATTTACCCGTGAACTGAACGCCATAGGACGCCATGTTGGGGATACAATCGCCTAGCGGTACTATGGCGTACCTGCTCGCTGCACTCGGCGCGCGAGCTGGCCCAAACACGGCGCGGCAAAGCCCAGAACGAAAGCAACAAACATCCGGGTTTTCCCCACTGCCATATCGATATTTACGCAATCGCAATCGGATAAAAAAAAATAAAAAAGCGTAGGGTCGGCGATAAAAATAGGGTCGGGCGGGTTACGCCAAGTCATCAATTTTTTTTTTTAGGCCTAATTTGCTGACACCAGACTTGGTGGAAATATCATTAATGGCAGTACAAATCTGCACACAGCAAACCCGTTGGCCACTCAAGAATTCCCCCCCCTAATCTCTCGGAGAATACTCTAGAGCATTCGGGCGACAGGGAAAAGCAAAGCATTACATAAGGTCTAATGGTCATAAAACTGAAGGCTAACCCTGGTGATTGACAACACCTGTTATTGGGTAAACACCAGAACGGTGTCGAATTCCCCACGAGAGCTGACTACTGAGTGTCTTTAATATATACCTGATCAGCAAACTTTGTTTTCTTTCCTCTCCTTTCAAATTAGATTGAATGTAGTCTACAATGAGCTTCACTTGTATACAGCTAATTCTAGTGCTGTAGCCGAACCGCCGAACCGAACGGAAGTTCGCCGAACATGGCACTTCCGAACCGAACCGAACCGAACGGAAAGGCCTGGTTCGGATGTTCGGCAGAAAAAAATTAACGTTTTTGCAAGCTAATAAACTTGTCATTTTGTACCTAATTTTCATGTCATGATTGCTCATTCTATATTTACTTTTTTCCCCGTTTTCCTTCTTTGTGATTTATGCCTCTCCAAATTTTTTCCGATCTGCAATAAAAGAGAATTATATCTAATTATTTTGCGCCCACTCGAAGCGAAATGAGAAATCTGAAATCTCATGTTGACATTGCGGTTTTCGAGGAGCAATAAACGCAAGGTGAGGTTAATAAATTAATGTGTCGCTAATGTCTTTTTATCGTGTGATGTGGCAGGAAAATAGATACGTGTTTGAAGATTGTGAGAGAGAGAGAGAAAGAATAAGTTAGAGAAATTAACAGCGGTATTTAACGATACAACGCGAGTTGAGTTTAGTTAGGTGAAGATCATAAATTTAGGTGCCGTTGTTTGACTTGTTTCTTTACCATTAAATGTGGCGGGGAAATAGACAATCTTATTGAAGTCGATGCAACGGATAATAAAGTGAGTTCAATAAATTGAAAGTGAGAGTGCTACTGAAGTTACCAGGCGAGGTGAAGATTGTAAATCGAGGTGTCGCTACTGCCTATTTATCGTTTATTGTGGCGGAGGTCCCAAATTTTGATTGAAGCTTTTTTTCTTTTTTTTGCCGACCGAAAGATTCGAGGTTCAAACATGACAAAATGATAATTTACTATACTGTAACAGTAGAATGCCGCTGTTTAGTTAAAAAAAAAGGTTTAAACGAAATGTGATAAGTGCGTCGGTTAAAAATGTTAAATAACCAATTCTTTGACATTATGTTTAGGTTTAAACTAATTGGTCGTTCGTCATGTCAAATTTGGGAAAACTACAGAGACCCGACGTCCTTCAATAGGAATGTCGTCGGCAGAATGAAAGAGGTGTAGGCATATAAATATGAGTGTTTCAGTTGAAAATGAATTAATTTGAAAAAATGGCAGCAAGAAAGCGCAAGTCCGTGGTGTGGGACCACTTCGAAGTAGATCCTGAAGACGAGAGTTTGGCGATATGCAATCACTGCGGTGAAAAGCGATCTCGTGGTCGAGATCCCAATAATCGGAGCACCACTAACCTCAAGAGGCATATCGACAAATGCCCTGGAGATCGACAGAGGGAGAGACCGGAGAGGGGTAGGGAAGCTAGAGGAGGGAGGCAACCAACTCTTGCTGAACTTGCCGAGAGGAGGGCTGTGTATCCTGCCCAAAGTGAACGCGCTAAATCCATTACTCGAGCGGTGGGGATGATGATGGCACTGGACATGCGACCATACAGTATCGTCGAGAACAGCGGTTTCCTCCATCTGTTAAACACAATGGACGCATGCTACAAAGTGCCCTCGCGAATACACTTTTCGGACTCGGTCATCCCCGAACTCTTTCGAGAAGTCGTCGTCGAGCTGAAGCGCGAATTGGCGACGGCTGTGTGTGGGGTCAGTTTGACAACTGATATGTGGAGATCGCACCAAAACAAAGAATACATGTGCGTCACTTTCCACTGGGCCAATCAAGTTGAAGAACAGGTAAGAATACAATTTTATTTATTTCGGCAAAAGTGTAGTCTATTTGAAAAAATAAATTAATGTTTTATACCACTTTTCACCATGAAAGTATCCATGATCATTTCATTGGTAACTAATAATTGTCTTTAATATTGTCTCTAAACTGATAAAAAAAAATGTCTTGTTAATGAATAATCACTTTTACATCAAGAAAAAAATTAAATGACAATTTATTCATGATAATAAAATTCATATGATTGTATTAATTATTTTCCTAATTATTCCTCTGTATTTTTTTATTCACAACAGTTCATAAGACGTCAAGCTCTGGTGAGCCTTGCAGAATTTCCACAGGCCACAACTGCCGACAACATACGTGAACGCCTCGACGAAGTGGTGCAGGAGTGGCTTCCCCCTCGCAAGAAGCTTCTGTATTCTGTGAGCTACAATGGGGCTAACATCAAGAGGTGTTTAATTGATGCAGCTGACGGCACTTTCAGCTTAGGGTGGGTACCCTGTGCTGCTCATTGCCTGAACTTGACAAAAAAAAGTCTGGAGCAGCGAGCAGTGAAGGACAGCCTAAAGGCAATAAGAACAATGGTCAGCAAGGTCAATAACTCGCAACCGGTGAAGAGGAGGTTCCAGGAATTACAAGATCTGCATTATCCTGACCAACGACACTCATCTCTTGTGAGGGATGTAGAGACGCGATGGAATTCTACACTGGATATGATTCAATCTGTCCTAAAGTTCCGAGATGCCGCCGAATTACTTGCAAGCGATCGAATCATGTTGGCGTTCCCAGACTTCCAGCTGCCTAGAGTATTTGCACACTGGTCGGAAGTCTTCGATCTCCTGAACGGACTGGTTGATGCCCTACAGCCATCGAAGGAAGCAACGTTGATGGTTTCGGCAGACGAAAGTTCCATTGCTGATTACATCCCACTAATCAAGGGATTCGACAAGCAACTCAGTCAACTGGATGCTTCCCCCCACCACGCAAGGCATTTGGGCTCATTGCTAGATGAGCTCAAGGCGAAATGGAAAACCCGAATGAACTGAATTACAACCCCCAATCAAGATGAAGGAGACTTGGATGAGGAAGTAATTCTTCGGACTTTCCATGTCCCAACTGTCTTGGACCCTAGGTATGTTATTTTTTATTTGTGTTCTTTTGCATGTGGTGAAATAACAAAACAACTTAAAAATCAGGTTTAATTACATTAAATTTAGTCATTTATAGATAAGCTATAATTAATAATTATTCTTCGTGCCCTTTTTGCCAGATGAATTCCAGAGATGATTTCTAGCCCGTATTAAATAAATTAAACTAATTAAATAGTGTTAAACAAAATAGGTTGATAATAGACTGCTCTCATGAAGTAGTGGATGTTGATATATTAAATGGTCGATCTATAATACCCTTTGTCTCTATGTTAATATGTTAACATAAACAGGTGTGTAAAGCCTTGACTGCATGCTTGCATACTATTCTTATTTGCTTAGTTATTTTAAATACTTAGGTTGTTAGCCATGAATATATGTAAATTTTAATATTTAAAAGAATATATTTCTTGTTGGTCATTTTTAGTAATCTGTGACTCTTTTCTCCTCCCCCACCACACAGATACAAGATGAAGTATGCCCCAAGGAACGAGGAGATACGATGCAAGATCAGAGAAGCTGTCGTGGACACGGTAGTGCTGCTGATGGAGCCACAAGTTGTTGAAGAAATGCAGCAATCCTCTGACGACGCGGGTGATGTTCCCGACGCAGTTGTACGCCATGCACCAGCAGCTGAGAATGCGCCACGCCCAAGACCTTCTTTATCATCATCGATACGAGATGCCATGGTTTCAAGTAGCTCATCTACCGGGTCGGAAGGAGATGATATGATCGCTCGACGTCGAATTCCTGCCGTTCGTCATCCAGGGCCCCAAAGCGTGAAAACGGAGCTTGACACATATCTTCAGCAACCAATCATGAAGTCTAATACTGACCCATTGAAGTATTGGTCAGAAAGAGCCAACACATTCCGCCTCTTAACTCCAGCGGCGATCGCATGCCTTGCCTGTCCGCCATCAAGCGTCACGAGCGAACGGATGTTCAGTGTGGCCGGTGACATCGTAACCAAAAAGCGATGTTCTCTGAAACCTGACAATCTTGAGCGGCTCGCTATTATTAAAGTGAACAGACGACTGCTGAAGAAATAACTTTCCAGACTCTTCTAGTTCTTGTTAATTTGTTAACTACATGAAGGCCTACGTTCCCAATTAAGAGGAGGTATTATATTTTATCCTGTTTTGCATTCATCGGTTTGTAATATCATCACAAATCAATTACATTTACAACTGTTAAATTGAAAAGTGAAAGCACGATTAGGAGGAGTGCCTCTCGTAACGGTTTACAGTGAACAGATTCACTCTATATTCATTCTTTTCTTTGAGTGATCCATGAGGTCTCTCCACAAATTAGTGATAAGAAACATTTTCGCTCTTTATTGATTTTATTCTAGTGACTACTTTATTCACTTAAATTCACTTTTGTCTAAATTCACCCAATTGTTTTTGTTGAGAATAACACTATATTGCATTCTTAAAGTTCTAAAAGAATAAGACATGTTTCGCTTGTTCCACATTTTCTTCTTTTATGAAGCCTAAGAAAATACCTTAACAATTCAGTGACTACCTCTCTATCGTTTTGCAGGATATGTTGTTTTATTACGAACTGGGTTGGGAATTTGTCCTTGCCTCGTAAACTCTACTGCCTTGCTCTTTGATGACATACACTCTCATTTCCATGTTGTGTTTCAGATTTTCATTCATGTGTTCCAGACTTTGAGTAATAAACATGTTATTTGAACTTTAACATTTTTGTATCTAAATTGTCAGAAGTAATATTCACCTTTATATAAGTATTAGCGGTAACTGATGGCAGAAGTCACCATAAATGATGACTAGGATGAGAGAGAACATGATAATCGAGAGAGAGAATGAGAGAGTGTGGTTCAGTATGCTCAAAGATTGACAAAGAATAATACAAAAAAAGTGACAGAGTCGAGGAAGCAAGAGGAATTTAATTGAGAGCGAGCGAGCTTAAAAAGTAAGATGAACTGAGAGATGATAATGGTGATGCGAGAGTCTGACAGGGAGAATGAATAAAAATTGACGATGGTGCATGAGAATGATGAAAAAAAAATCTAATGGAAGACGAACAGAAAGAGAAAGTTTGGGAGATAACTGATAAGAGAGAAGACCTGGACCCTGTCTTGTGAATTGTGATAGACTGAACTCAACATTCGCAATTGTGCATGAAATAAAGTTGTGATCAATTTGAATCAATCACAAATTATGAGATATGTCCCAGGAAGTCAAATAATTAGCGGAGAAAAAAAGAAAGAAATAAAAGAAAAAAGGGATGAGAAAGGCGAGAAAGGAAAATCAGAAATGAGGAAAATGATCAGTGTGTTTCGCTGTACTGTCCTTGTCAATCTGATCTCAACATGGACCCCCCATCCACCCCGTAGTTGATGCCAAATAATCTGCGTTTTTTTTTCTTATCACCTTTTTTAACGATGCAATAGGGGCATTTACACTGTCATCCAAACACGCCAAAAAATGCCAAACCGGAGCCTGGCCGCGATGTTACCAAGGGCAACTACGCATTACCGGCAGACATGCCAAGCCCGAAACATTCCAAATCGAAGTGTGATCTTTTGGCGTGTTTTGGCGTGTTTTGGCGTGTTTGGCAAGTATAAACGCTCGCAGCTGTAACATCGCGATGTTAGGTGACGTAACTTTAGAAGCGGAGCTAGATGTCGTCCTTAAAGAAAATGATAGAACGATATATACAAAGAATAACATGAGGAATAACATAAGGAAAGACAGAAAGAGAAAGTGATAGAAGGAAGAAACAAAGAATAACATGAGGAATAACATAAGGAAAGACAGAAAGAGAAAGTGATAGAATGATAAAAAACAAAGAATAACATAAGAGAAGGTGATAGAAGGAAGAAACAAAGAATAACATAAGGAAACACAGAAAGAGGGAGTGATAGAATGATAAAAAAAACAAAGAATAACATAAGAGAAGGTGATAGAAGGAAGAAACAAAGAATAACATAAGGAAACACAGAAAGAGGGAGTGATAGAATGATAAAAAACAAAGAATAGCATAAGAGAAGGTGATAGAAGGAAGAAACAAAGAATAACATAAGGAAACACAGAAAGAGGGAGTGATAGAATGATAAAAAACAAAGAATAACATAAGAGAAGGTGATAGAAGGAAGAAACAAAGAATAACATAAGGAAACACAGAAAGAGGGAGTGATAGAATGATAACAAACAAAGAATAACATAAGAGAAGGTGATATAAGGAAGAAACAAAGAATAACATAAGGAAACACAGAAAGAGGGAGTGATAGAATGATAAAAAACAAAGAATAACATAAGAGAAGGTGATAGAAGGAAGAAACAAAGAATAACATAAGGAAACACAGAAAGAGGGAGTGATAGAATGATAAAAAACAAAGAATAACAAGAGAAGGTGATAGAAGGAAGAAACAAAGAATAACATAAGAAAACACAGAAAGAGGGAGTGATAGAATGATAAAAAAACAAAGAATAACATAAGAGAAGGTGAAAGAAGGAAGAAACAAATAATAATATAAGGAAAAACATAAGGAAAGACAGAAAGAGGGAGTGATAGAAAGAAGAAACAAAGAATAACATAAGGAAACACAGAAAGAGGGAGTGATAGAATGATAAAAAAACAAAGAATAACATAAGAGAAGGTGATAGAAGGAAGAAACAAAGAATAACATAAGGAAACACAGAAAGAGAAAGTGATAGAAGGAAGAAACAAAGCATAACATAAGGAAACACAGAAAGAGAAAGTGATAGAAGGAAGTGATAAAGAATAACAAAGAAAGATAGAACGAGGGAAGTGTTTGCATCGGAGTGCCGCGCATGCGCATTACCAACTGAAACACGCCAAAACATCACTGAGCTTTTCAGTCGGTGATGTTTCCGCACAAGTGTAAACGGGTGCGCGAAACATCGCGACTTTCCAAAATGAGGTATTTGACAGTATAAATGCGCCTAATGATGAATTAACTGGAATCACCCCCCAGCCCCAGTCGTAAACAAACGTTGCATTCTGCACAGCCTTCACGTGGCAGGAGAATCATCTCTGTGCAATAAAATTTGACACGTGCGGTCTTGATTGCGAGTGGCTATGCGCTCATGAATATTGATGTTGCGGTTCGACAAATATGATTGGCCGTTACTTTACCTTCCGAGCCAATTGGAGAAAGCGCATCTCGCACATCACGCTTTCTCCGACTGGCTCGGAAGGTAAAGTGACGGCCAATCATTTTTGTCGAACCACCGCAAACATCAATATTCATGAGCGCATAGTCACGCACGCTGTACAGTTGGCAAGGCTCCAAGAAGTACAGGTCCAAGCATGGGAACCAAATTATGCACTTTCTCTGTCATCAAGTCACTAAGCAAGAGATTGAGTTAAGTCGTTGAATGATATAATTATGTCAACAAGATAAGATAAAATTGTCTCTCTGGAGACTTGTTGGTTGAAGGCTGATGGAATTTGACAGGGTCCACGCGAGCGTAGTAAATCAAGTTTAGGGGTGAATATAATATATTTGCGATCTTTTTCTTTTTAGTCTTGCTGCGCTGTTATATTACCGAACCCCGAACCGAACCAAGTTCGGGTGAAAAATTGCCGAACTCTGCCGAACCGAACTGAACACGAACATAGCGTCTGACTTACAGCACTAGCTAATTCCATAAATTAGGGACCCACTTCGTGACATTTTTGGTGTCCCACTTACATAAGGAACCCACATGCATTTGTGGCTCTGAGTAAAGAA
>JAVYIG010018573.1:0-18514 GCA_035222895.1 Strongylocentrotus droebachiensis | reverse complement strand
TGATTTGATATGGTTTATTGATTAAAAAACATTCAAATAGCAGCCAGAGGCTGAAACAAATTGAATTTACAAAAGATACATTCAAAAGCATAACATATACATATAAATGGCGATTCACAATAAATAATCAAGGATATGATCAAAGAAAAGAAGAGAAGAGAAACAAGAGAAGAGATTAAAACGGATGACTAAAGGATAATTGAAGGAGAACGATCGCGTAGCAGAAGGCAATAAGACAAATGTAACAGAAGATTAGAAGGACTGGTAAGATAATAACAGAGAGGGGGAGAGAGAGAGAGGGCATAGAGAAATGAGAAAGAGAAGCTGGCGAGAAGACTACACAATAAAAGGGACAAATAAAGAGTAGGACAGATAAATAGGCTGAAATGGAGAACTAGATATATAATCGGATAAAGTGTAATAAACTGTACTGTAATACAAATATAATACCGTACAATGTAAATGCAGCATAATTTTTGAGACCAACTTAAACCGACTACAAAATTAAACAATGAATCCTAAAGCACAAACCGCAATGTCATTGATGTATTCATTATAGATATTTAAATATAAAAACCTTTACATAATTAGGCAAAACATGGTTAATACACATGTATTTGCTTCAAGATCCATATTAAGATATATAATTATTATTGGAAATTGAATTTACAAAACAGAAAAAATAGCTGTTAAAAAAGAGGAAAAATTTGGCAACAAACTAGATGTGATTAACAGAATTGCATTGTTGGATTGCACATTTTAAAAATACAGGTATATATATTATTTTGAAATTTGAATTGATAAAATCAAACGAAACGAATGGATTATTATTCGTTCAAGCTTATTTCAAATCTGAGTTTATCAGCCGTACAATGGTAGGGATCACAGATTTGCGATATCTCGTGGTTCTACACATTGGGATATTGAGTTCGTTGGAATTCCGAAGCTGACGAGTCGTTGTCTGCCCTCGGAACTCGGGCAGGAGATCTCGGTGTCGAGAGGAGAGAAGACGAAGACCAAAGTTAGAGAGCAGAGTTTGTCTGCATGCTTCAAGTGATGGGATGCCTAGTGTTTCAAGGGCCGAAGTGTAGGAAGTATAACCGCTCAGGATAATACGACAGGCCCTTTTTTGGACGCGCTCTAGGTCAGCAGACTGTTGTGTAGTAATTGCTGATGACCAGATAGGGGCAGCATATTCCAATACTGGTCTGATGTACATGACATAAACATTTGCGAGTTCAGATTGTCGGAGGTTGCATTTCCTTAAGCGACATAGGATGTATAGACGTCTACTTGCTTTGGAGACCATCGAGGACACATGAGAATTCCATTTCAAATCGCGTTGATGCCCAGAATTCTAAGACTGTCAACTTCCGGAAGGGGAGATTCAGCAATGTGCAGCGCAGGAAAGACAGGTGGGCATTTAGCAAATGAGAAGTTCATCACATTGCATTTCCGTGGATTAGGTTTCATGTCGTTCTGGTGACACCACTGGAAAAGATGATTGAGCTCTGATTGGAGGTTAGATGGTTGATTACAGGGGTGCACCTCAACCAAGCTCAAGTCATCGACGTACTTCCATCTGGCTTCAAAGTCAATGACAGCATCATTCACGATGGCAAGGAACAACACCAGGCCAAGTTTTGTCCCTTGGGGTACACCGCTGGCGAGCTCAAGGTCACAAGAGGTAGAAGCACCAACTTTAACAGCTTGCTTGCGGTTACTCAGGAAGCTACAAATTGTCGGTAAAACAGAAGACTGTACACCGTACTCGATCAGTTTCCTGACGACGACATTGTGATTTACCAGTTCGAATGCTTTAGCGAAATCAATCGTACACAGAGATGCACACATTCCTTGTTTATCAGTGCCCTTCATGATGGTGTCGATAAGGCTAGCTAAGTAATGTGTAGTAGAGCTACCAGGAACGTTGCCGAACTGTCGTACATCAATAACGCGAACCAGATCACGGAAAATCCACTTGGAGAGAAATGATTCCATTACACGAGAAAAAATTGCGGTAATAGAAATTGGCCTCAGATCAGTCATTTCTTCAACAGGTTGTTTTTTCGGGATTGGTGTGACAACTGCACGCTTCCATGACTGCGGATAGCTACCAGATAGGAGGATCTCATTGAAGACGATTGATAGAGGATCAGATAGATACAGTGCAAACTCTTTTATGATTTTCACTGGCAGATCACTATTTAGTGTAGATTTGGATATGTTCAATCCCTTCAAGATCTTGTATACATCTTGCTGATGCAAAGTTGGGACAGGTGACCTAGTTGGCAGGTAGGCTGGAAGACAAGAAGTATCCAACGAGGGGAGCTCATTGCAAATGGCTGAGAAGTGTTCATTGATATTCGTGGCCTGCTGCATTTCACTTTGGCCAACGGATGATGGCATGGATAGGGGTTGATTAGCGAATCCTGCCATGTCTCGGATATGCCTGTGCCATTTAGCGGGATCAGACTCTTCCAGCTTGCGAATGCGACGTAATGAGGAATAATGCCCCACAAAAGGGCACTAATATAGCACATCGACACGGTGTTGATCCTGGGGCCTCACAGTTACGAGGCCATTGCTTTGTCACTGAACTATGACTGTACGCAGCGGGGGCTAGGGTAGGGGGCAGTTTACATAAATGCAATACATTTTCAATTATTTATTGCATTTTACCCCGGTTCCCAACATAAACAAATCTTCTGTGTGCCCATGCCTTGAGCCATAATGCATGGCCGTCCAGAGGATTTTTGTATGTTGGGGACCGGGGTAAAATGCAAAAAATTATTGAAAATTTATTGCATTTTCTGTTTTTTATTTTATTTATGGAAACTGCCCCCTACCCTAGCCCCCGCTGCGTACAGTCATGGTTCAGAGACAAAACAATGGCCTCGTATCTGTGAGGCCCCAGGATCAAAACCGTGTCGATGTGCTATATTAGTGCCCTTTTGTGGGGCATTAATCCTCATTACTGTCATTTATGACTTGAGGGCGTAGGTCCCTTAGTTAATAAGCATAGTATCATACAAATGCTTTAGCAGTCCAGCAAAGCACACATTGGCAAATTATTATTCAATAAAATCTGAGAATGGATACTGTTATCTATATATATTATTTTTAAATGATTTTTAAAATAATTCCATAAATTGGGGTAAAACTAAAATATTCCACCTTTATGAGCGATAGTGTATATATATAAAAAAGGGTATGTCAATATTGTGGTTATAATTTTGAATCATACATATACATATACAAATATTTTATTGAGATTACTTTACTTTTTCTGAGCTTCACCTTATAATGATGATAATAACACTACTACTAATAACAATAAAGATAACAATAAAACTTACCTCGATAGGCTTGAAAGTAGGATTTTCCACCGCATGTCTGCAAGAAATATCCCAGGCTAGCTCTGCATGGTAGACCGCATCTAGAATCACAAACTGTGTCAGCTCTACTACAGGTGAAGTTTCCACAGGAACACCAATCCCCATTAAACAAAGCTGCATAGGAATAACTTCCGTTTTTACATTGGTTTGTACATTGATCGATACCATTGACAGATGAATGTGTTTTCGCCACAAAACAAGACAGGTTATAACATCCATAGTATGTCATATCTAGAAAGAAAAAAAAAACATTAGAGTTTTAAGATTTAGAGCTACAAAGTAGTATAAATTATTTCTCTTAAGCAGGATGGTAATTGAATGCACTTCAACGATCCGGAATTGATGTTTTTCTTTTTTCCTTTTTTCGCCATCCCTTACATATAATTTTGGTGGTGGTGAGGGAAAGAAGGGGATGGGGACTCAATCAACAAATTCCGAAAAAACATTTTTATCTGATCCTGAATTCAACACTGCTAGAAAAGATCATTTTTTATTTAAAAAAACACAAAAATATATACAGATAAATTTAAAAGAAATTGAATTCCTTACAAAGAGATGTTCGTATAGTACTATCATTATAACAGATAGGGTCATCTGCTGTTCCATCTGAAGCCGACACAAACAGTGACAGTAGCAGGTACAAGAATACATCACTAATCCATCGACTGAAGATTGCCATATCACAAGCTACGTATTTGCACTTTTGATTTTCCAAAGACTAAAGAAAGTCATAAGCTTTATGTAACTGATCTCCTTGAAAAATCACATCCAATGCAAATACCCGATGAGGAAATCTTGCCGCTGATGCTCCTTCCTCGCGGTTGCCGATTTAGGCAATGTTTTGCCTATGAACGAGGAAGTGATTACGACAGCCACTTCATCGAGCGTCCTTTCTTTTTTGATAAACGTTGTCACCTGAACAGCACACTATTTATGCCATGACCCAGATCAGAATGAATAAAGGCATGCATGGGATGCATATCCATAATAAGTATTCGGCATGATGGTTATACGGCTCGGCAATTATTATTTAGAAACTGAAACTTCGATTGTGCAAAGCATGAAACCAAACAAAAGATTGACAAGTATAACGTTTAATCAAACTTTATCGTGAGGTCAATAGAGCAACCACTTTCTTTCTGAATATATCTATATTTCTCATTGAGCTTTAATCTATTTTAGAATTTGATTTTTGTAGATACGCCAGCATTCTTTCCGTGTTTTTCGGTATCACATGGAGGCATAGACAAAACGTTAGAAAAAATGCTTTTGAAAATTGTTAACCTCGGGAAGTCGGAAGTATAAAAAAGACCATCACAACATTTCGACAAATCAAGCAAAACTAATGTCAAGCGATTTCCATGGACTAGTCCATCACCTTTTGAAATGTGGGAACATTACACAGGTATATCATGTAATGCTTATACGATTTATCATATAGATATATAGTGCTTTAACACAAAAGTATACCAACATTTGGCAGATTCCCGTTTAAACGCTTTAATCTGTGTGACCTTGAATTAAATTGCATCTTAAGATGTCATTAATATTCTGTCTAATGATACCTTATTCATTACTCTGCTACCACGGATGAGTGAGCAGCAGCCTTTTCCAACATGTGTTGTCGAAGGGGGAGTTTTAAAATTTGAAAATCGCGCCGAAGATTTCGCGTCCCGAAAAATTTGAAAATTTTGCCGATCGATATAAGGTCACCTGTTTTGGGTCACCCATTTGCACAATTTTTTTAATTTATTTTTTTATTAAAAAGAAAAATTGAGGGGGGGGGGGGGGAGAGGGGCTTTCCTCCAAATCACACACACAAACAAATTTTGAGGGGGGGGGGGGTTCGACCCCCAACCCCCCAATCCCTGCGTACGCGCCTGAGTGTGGGTAAAAAGTCAGTACGCATTGTGATATCAGTCCGGAAACAATTGATTTGATTTTGATTTGATTTATTTTCTTTGGCATTACAACAAAATATAATTTATTTTCAGTAACTTAAACTTAACGAACATACTAAACCAATAGGGATTTTCTGAAAATAAACCATGAATGAGCAAATATTCATAACAATTATTACAGAAACAAAAAGGGAAGATAAATTGTCAAAGTATCATATTTAATCAATATTGATATTGTTTGCGGAAGAAGGACTGTTATTTAGAGCATAATGTAAAATAAACTGATAATGAGGATGTTGATGTTGATGATGATATTGATGATGATGATTGTTATTAAAGAAATATATACATATATATATATATATATATAAACAGGAATGACAAATACTATTATGCCAAAGACTGAGAAGTTGACACAGAAATTGTTCCTTAAGATTGCATATTCTGAAGAAAAAAACAACGTCTTTTCACTTTGGTTTCAAATGACTACAGGGAGCAACAGGATTTAATCAATTCTGGGAGAGAATCCTATACTGGAGATCTGGACCATGGTTTCTTAAATATTCGCATAGATGTTGACAATCATTACACCAAACAATGGTTAACAGTTTTCGCACTTAGCTGTATAATTTCATGTATTACCGCCGTCGCAATAAACAAGTTAGCGCACTATCACTATGCATCGAATTCAAACAGTTTCTCTTCATTTGTGACCTTATACTGATATTATTACAGGATAGCCACAACACAGAATGTGATCATAGTACATTAGAATAAGGAAAAAACAAAATATGCGTAATTGTTTCTTCACCATTATTACAAAATGTACATTGCTAGTTTATCTATTTATTTGTAGCTTTATATTTACAGGGTAACATTGCAAGTTCAAAATTGCTTTCCATAATGGCCCTGTTGGGCTGGATTGTTATTTATACAATATGATTACAGATTGGTATTAAACAAAATTAATTGCTAAGCGCTATCTGTACCAAACAGTGACTTCAATGCAAACGAAAATAAGCTCCTAATATTGAAGACTATTTCAAAGACTTTCGTTATCTCATACTTATTTGAATTTTAACAAGGTGTCTTTCATGTATTCCTATAATTACTTTGAACTGAAACTTGTTAGTGCATACATCAGCAGCTGATTTAAATACTCTCCAGAAAGTCAAGTTGACAATTGATGTAGGCACATGATATTAAGTACCTTTCTGTCATTTCCCTTTCAAATGCTCCATAAATTAAATAAACAAAACGTTAACAGTGAGCAACACGAGGGCAATTATGTGTCCAACCATCTCTGGGGCTATTTCATACCCAACGTGGGTAATTTGTTTGCCCAATTGCACTCAATACAAATAGTACAAAAAAAACCCAAATCGCTCACGTTTAGATACATACGATAGTTACCCTCATGTCCGGCAAAATTCTAGCTATAATATTTGACAGGAAGAATTAAAAATCATTCTGTTTATCATGTTTATAGGACATCAGCTATGAAAGTATTAATCATCGACAAGGTCTTTTAAAAGCTTGAACGAACTCACAACTCAATAGCCTCGGGTTATTCCTCTGGTAGGCTTAATGAAAGGCACTTCAAACACAATGGCCCGAATTCACAAAGCAAGGTTTGAGCTCAGACCGGGTTTGAGCTCAAACCTCCTTTTGTTTCGCCAAACCTCCTTTTGTTATTTACAAACCAGGTTTGTAAATAACAAAAGAAGGTTTGGCGAAACAAAAGGAGGTTTGACCTCAAACCTTGGTCTGAGCTCAAACCTTGCTTTGTGAATTCGGGCCTTTAAGTTTCAGTTTTTAGTAGTCTGATCATTGTGAAATTAGAAGTAATATTATAGCTTCATAAATTACTTGTTTTCTTGTGTACATATATACTGTTAAGTTAGATTTTACACACCTTTCCTTGTTTTATGAGGAATGCATTTATTTATGTTTATGTTTTGCCAAGGTTTGTCCATGGGGTCATGTAGTCCATAATTTGGCCAATTTAATTTTGATCTCCACCACACCAACGCTACCTCTCCCTACTTGCTTGCTACCAGCCGATGATGGCGTGATCATTAAATTAAGACGCGCTCGGGTCCTCAGGCTCGGCTGGTGAGCTTAATTACAAGTTGGTTGATAACGCCATCTTCGACGGCTTGAAAGTATGTAGGGACTTATAAAGAACCGGGCAGATTCTGGACTAGGTCACCAGAAGCAGGGACGACTCGATGGCACCTAACAACAACAATGTCCTCTTTACGCGTTTCCGATGTCCTTGCAATTGATTAGTGTTCTTGTTGCCGGTTGTAGCCTATATAGTTAGGTCCTTCTGTGAATATTGTGCATGCTGGAAATATTTCAGAAACTCTCAGCTCATCTTCCTAAATTGGGAAGAGAATATTTCTAAGTTTGTCCCCCCTAACAAAATATTTATACAAATCAGTCAAAATAAGTACAATGCTTTATACGGCATTCCTAGTTCCCCAATTGTCTCTTGGGTACAGAGTGGCAAAGATAGGATTCTTGTAAAACTACAAGAAAACCGTTGAAGGGGCTCATAGTTATGTCCATCCTATATAGCCTATTATGTAAATTTAATTGCGCAAACAATTCAACTTAAGTTCGTGAGTTATGCAAACAGTAATAAAATCATCAAACATATATCTTCACAAGAAAATAAAATATGATCAAATTTGAGAAAATGAATCGGCTACAAGGTAACCGTTCTCCTCGGCATATCCAACGCAGGATGACGTTTCTGTTGGACTGCGGCCAATCCAACTTCTTTCTACTCCCAGATTTTCACAGGACAATAATTGGCCAGCAGATGAATCAAGCGTCACACCATCATCATCACGAGATGCATGTGAAGCTAGGTGTCCTAGAGGGCCTCCCCTTGCCATGTCTGCAGGAGGGTCACCTTCAGCCGGATTCTCTTGCTTCCTATACAGGACAGCTACCGCTGGATTGTCTGGTGACAGGGTTTGACCGCTAGACAGTGAATGTCGGAAGGGAAACACTATGGTGCGTTGATATAGGCCTACGCGGGCAGTGACATCGACTGCTCGTTGCTCGCTGCTTGTCCTTACCAACCGATGAATTAGAACGACTGCAAGAATGATAACGATGCAAACGACGACGGGAACGAACAGAGGAATAGCAAGATGTACTTCACCTGTATATAAATACAATGATAATGAATATAAGAAGAAGGACAGGCAGAAGATAAAAGTAGGAAAAGCATTAGAATAAGAAGTAGAAGAACAAGGAAGAGGTGAAGAAGAAGAAGGAGGAGGAGGAGAAGAAAAATGTGTTTATTCCTCTTTAACATAATACCATACTGTTTTCGATTTTGCAGCAATTGCGTGAGCACTTACTAGTACATCAATATCTGACTAGGGGGGGCAGGGTCAAACGAGAAAAGTTGCAAAATGAACTTAAGCACTGGTGTTATGCAGAGCGCTCTTCTTTCTTTGACATATTAAGATCCCCGTCACACTAAAAGCCGAATAAGCCGGAATGCCGTCGGAATGAAAATTCTTGTTATCAGTATACCGTGTCATTCGAAATGCATTCGAAATGCATTATAATTCTGACTGCATTCCAAACATTCGGCCCTATAGTGCCAGGCCCGAATATTATGCTTATGCTCAAAACTTTCGCGGTGCATTCGAAGAACAGAAATATCGAATGTCATTCGAAGTGTATTTTAACTACGTTCTTAATTCATTCTAAATAATTAATGGCATTCCAAATATTAGAGACATTCTGATTGCATTCGAGGGAGAATCGAATCGGCAAGTCACTTCAAATCCTGCCAGAATGCCGAAGAATGCACTTCGAATGCAACTCGATTGCCGCAGGAGTCTATTTCGATATTTGGACATCAAAAGAGTCCAACTGGATTGCACTTCGAATGCCTTCGGAATCTTTAGATTGATGCTGAAATGCACCTCGAATAATTAGAATGCACTTCGAATGCCGTCGGAATCTTTAGATTGCTGCTCGAATGCGGCTCGAATGATTGGAATGCACTTCGATTGCTGTCGGAATCTTAAGTTTGCTGCTCGAACGATTGGAGTGCACTTCAAATGCCGTTTGCCCTTTAGATTGCTGCTCGAATGCAGCTCGAATGCAGTCCGAATGTTTGGAATGCACTTCGAATGCCGTCGGAATCTTTAGATTGCTGCTCGAATGCTGCTCGAATGATTGGAATGCACTGCGAATGCCGTCGGAATCTTTAGATTGCTGCTCAAATGCAGCTCGAATGATTATTAAAAGAATTCAACTGGAATGCACTTCGAATGCCGTCGTAATTTTTAGATTGCTACTCGAATGCGGCTCGAATGATTTGAATGCACTTCAAATGCCGTCGGAATCTTTAAATTGCTGCTCGAATGCGGCTCGAATGATTGAAATGAACTTCGAATGCCGTCGGAATCTTTAGATTGCTGCTCGAATGCACCTCGAATAATTAGAATGCACTTCGAATGCCGTCGGAATCTTTAGATTGCTGCTCGAATGCGGCTCGAATGATTGGAATGCACTTCGAATGCTAGATTGAGGAATAGCAAGATGTACTTGACATGTATACAAATACGATGATATTGAGAATAAGAAGAAGAACAAGCAGAAGAAAAAGTAGGAGAAGAAGTAGAATAAGAAATAGAAGAAGAAGGAGGAGAAGGAGAAGAAGAGGGAGAAGGAGGAGGAGTATGAAAATAAAAATGTGTTTATTCCTCTCTAAAATGATACCATACTGTTTTCGATTTTGCAGCAATGGCGTGAGCACTTACTAGTACATCAATATCTGACTAGGTGGCAGGGTCAAAAGAGAAAAGTTGCAAAATGAACTTAAGCACTGGTGTTATGCAGAGCGCTCTTCTTTCTTTGACATAAGATCCCCGTCACACTAAAAGCCGAATAAGCCGGAATGCCGTCGGAATGAAAATTCTTGGTATCAGTATACCGTGTCTTTCGAAATGCATTCGAAATGCATTATAACTCTGACTGCATTCCAAACATTCGGCCCTATAGTGGCAGGCCCGAATATTATGCTTATGCTCAAAACTTTCGCGGTGCATTCGAAGAACAGAAATATCGAATGTCATTCGAAGTGTATTTTAACTACGTTCTTAATTCATTCTAAATAATTAATGGCATTCCAAATATTAGAGACATTCTGATCGCATTCGAGGGAGAATCGAATCGGCAAGTCACTTCAAATCCTGCCAGAATGTCGAAGAATGCACCTCGAATAGTCGATTGCCGCAGGAGTCTATTTCGATATTTGGACATTAAAAGAGTCCAACTGGATTGTACTTCGAATGCCGTCGGAATCTTAAGATTGCTGCTCGAACGATTGGAATGCACTTCAAATGCCGTTTGCCCTTTAGATTGCTGCTCGAATGCAGCTCGAATGCAGTCCGAATGTTTGGAATGCACTTCGAATGCCGTCGGAATCTTTAGATTGCTGCTCGAATGCTGCTCGAATGATTGGAATGCACTTCGAATGCCGTCGTAATTTTTAGATTGCTACTCGAATGCGGCTCGAATGATTTGAATGCACTTCAAATGCGGTCGGAATCTTTAAATTGCTGCTCGAATGCAGCTCGAATGATATCAAAAGAATCCAACTGGAATGCACTTCGAATGCCGTCGTAATTTTTAGATTGCTACTCGAATGCGGCTCGAATGATTTGAATGCACTTCAAATGCCGTCGGAATCTTTAGATTGCTGCTCGAATGCGGCTCGAATGATTGGAATGCACTTCGAATGCTAGATTGAGGAATAGCAAGATGTACTTGACATGTATACAAATACGATGATATTGAGAATAAGAAGAAGAACAAGCAGAAGAAAAAGTAGGAGAAGAAGTAGAATAAGAAACAGAAGAAGAAGGAGGAGAAGGAGAAGAAGAGGGAGAAGGAGGAGGAGTATGAAAATAAAAATGTGTTTATTCCTCTCTAAAATGATACCATACTGTTTTCGATTTTGCAGCAATGGCGTGAGCACTCACTAGTACATCAATATCTGACTAGGGGGGCAGGGTCAAAAGAGAAAAGTTGCAAAATGAACTTAAGCACTGGTGTTATGCAGAGCGCTTTTCATTCTATGACATATTAAGATCCCCGGCACACTAAAAGCCGAATGATCCGGAATGCCGTTGGAATGAAAATTCTTGGTATCAGTATACCGTGATATTCGTAATGCATTCGAAATGCATTATAATTCTGAATGCCTTCTAAACCTTCGGGCCTTTTTTGTGGCAGGCCCGAATATTCTGCTCATGATCAAAACTTTCGAGGTGCACTCGAAGTACAGGCACGGGCAATATAATGGGCTATTCAAAATATGCACATTCGAATCTAAAGAGCATCCCATTCTGCATTTAAACAAACTTTTAACCTTGCTCCTTAGTCTGATCTGCTTCAAATTCCATCATGATTGGACATTCAAAGAAATTGGGTATCGCCATAAAAGCTCACATTATAATAATACTAAACATATTGATGATTATGCCATTGTAGGAGAGGTATGGTCGAAAATACTTGAGTTTCTAAACCCCTTTTCAGGGATTTATTCAGACCACAACCTTTAGGACCGATAACTTTTCTGAGAGTAGGCCTTCCCCAGACAGACATTGTTGCTCTCTTGGTTTGTCCGTCTTTTTGGCTGTCGCACTTTATCACAAGAAATATAAATCTATATGCTTTCGTCGAGCTAAAAATTGTCATGCTAAATAGCTCATCTGTATCCGGCATCACTTCAGGATGTGAGACTATGATAAGACGCGAATGCACGTCGAAAACATAAACATGTTGAAGACTCAATGATTACAGAGGTCAACGTCTCATATTTTGCTTTCATTTGTATGAATGCATAGAAAAAGACTTGAAATTGATGATTGAGGAAAGCAATCCACACAGCCTTAAATAAGAAAAATACTCGATCCATACCTGGTCTGGCCTCGGTCTCGATCTGTGGTTGATCTGAAAATAAAAAGATAATTTAATAGAAAAAGAAATTCTTTAAAAATAATAATTTCATGAAATAACTATACAACAATGAAAGAATCTAAAGGCCTAATTATAAACAGACCCTCTATTCATTACCTTTACTTCTCCTTCCTTTAGCACAAACATGGCAAATCAATTACCAATATTTGATCATCAAAACATAAAACAGGTTAGAAAATTTAATCTAGGTTCTTTTTGAATCTTGAAGAATGTCAGGCTATCCATCATTTTATTATTGTTCACTTATAAAATGATATGTTTGCAGAGATCAATGTCTGTTATTTTCCTTCCATTTTAACGAATTCATAGAAAGAGACCTGAAAGTGATATGTAAGTATAAAAATCCACATCCTCAAAAAGAAGAAAATATTTAATACGTGCCTGGTGTGGTCTCGTTTTCGATTTGTTTTTGGTCTGCATCTAGCAATTAAATGAACAATAAATTGAAAAATATATATCAAAGAAAACATAATATTATCAATTATAAAGAGTTAAAATAAATCGATAGAGCTAACGGTTCCTTGTAAAATATATCTCCCTTTATTTCTCATTCCTTTATTACAACCATGGTAAACTCAATTACCAAAATTATAATCAATCAACATTAAAATGGGTTAGAAATATCATTTTCGTTTCTTTTATAATCTCGAGGAAGGTCTGGGTCATGTTTCATCATTTTGTTGTTTACCACATATTGAATAATACAATAATAAAGATAATGATAATACAAAACGATTATTCAGGTAACTGTCATTTGTGGAATTGATCTCGGGGAAAATGAATTACTTCATAGAATATGGGATAGAGAGTTGTGGCACTCCATGGTCGCCAACGTCTCAGGATATGGCACATAGAAGAAGAAGTCATTTAATAATAATACTAATAATAATAGTGGGTTCTCTATTAATTGTAATAGTGGATGGAGAACATTTATTTGAAAACACACCTAATTATTAGTTGACCATCCGTATCAACTAAAATGTAAATAGAGAATTGACGGAAAAAATATATGTGAAGGGATTATCGGGGGGGGGGGGGGTGGCATAAACAAACAAACAACCTCAAAAACAACCTCACACACAAACCCACATCCACACACCCACAATCAGACCCTTCTCCCTACACACCCACACACAAGCACAATCCCACACATACACCCACCCACACACCACCACAATCCCACACACACACACACACACACACACACAAGCACAATCCCACACATACACACCCACACACAAGCACAATCCCACACATACACACCCACACACCCACTCACAAACAAGCACAATCCCACACATACACGCACCTTTGTAAACCTGCATAAACCCGATGCCTCCGCATGTCGTCAGTGTATCATCTCCAGTATTTGGGCATGGGAACCCACACGAACTCTCGCACACTTTGCTTCTGCAAGTTAACAGCCCACAATGACATCTCTCTCCATCAGATATCCCTGCAAATCCATGATGTTCATGTTTACATGCTTTGGTACACTCGTCGATGTTATTGACAGTTAGGTTGATCTTCGTGCCGAAACAAGTGTTTTTGTAGCATCCAACGTATTTCATGTCTGAGAAAAGATTATGATAAAGAGAAGAATTGTAAAAAGTATTTAGAATATAAATGTCATTTTTATATTTCACCATTACTTTTCCCTCTCAAGGGAAATAAAACCCTCAACTAATGAGCATTCGAGGTAAAAACAGAGTGTTTTCCTAGGCCTCAAAGTTTTTCCCGTGATGATAATTATTTAGCCATTATTTTTCCCCTTTCTTACTACTGGAATGCATGATCACGTTTGTTGATGTATATACATATATGAAACGAAAATGAAAATTAAGGGAGAAGATTTACGCTCTAAAGCCAACATTTTTGGGGGATAAGTGACCTAAATTTTCATCGCGCATTACGTCGGAAATTCATTACCTGATAAAAACTGTGAACAAAAAAATTATTAAAAAATGATGGGCCCCACTCTGGCAAGGTCTTAATGAAAAGAAAAAGAGGCACACGCTAAAAAAAAAAAGGGGAGGGGGCACGTATCAGAGATGAAAACGGATTATTTTTTAAAAGGGCCGGAAGGGGCACTTATACGAAGGGAAAAGATTGGAAAGGAAAAGGGGCACGTGTCAAAATAATATAAAAGCCTTTATTAGAGGTGAAAAAGGCACTCTTCACATATGAAAAGAACACTTATCAAGAGGGGAAGGGGCATTTCAAAATAACACGAGCATCTCTTAAATTTTTATAGGGGCAATTATCTGAAGTGAAAAAGAGTAACCTCTCGTACCTGAAAAGTGTCATTTACCAGAGATGAAAAAGGACACTAAATAAAAAGGGGATATTTATGAGAAGGGGGAGGAGCTCTTTTTTATTCGGAGGGAGACACTAATCATAAAGAAAAGGGGCACATGAGAAAATAAAGGGTGCGCTTAACAGAGTTAAAAGGGGTTTAGTTATTAAAAGAAGAAGGGATATTTCTTATAATAGGTGCACCTTTTACTTTAAAAGTAAAAGGAGCACCTCTCAGATTTGTATAGAGCACATACTGAAAGTGAAAACGGGAATTCTTATAACCAGAGATCAAACTAGAGATAAAAAAGGGCCCTTAAAAGAGAATTAAAAATGGACACTTATTGGAAAGGGAAAAGGGGCACGTGTCCAACAAAAATGGGCACTTATCAGAGGTGAAAAGATGAAGGGGAAGTTTTACAAAGTAATAGGGGCACTTGTCAAAGTAAAAGGGGCATTTTCCTATGTAAAAAGGGGCATTTTTGGATACTTGAAAAGTGGGGGGGGGGCACTGTGCCCCCTCCCCCTCCCTCTACTTGGGAGCGCCGCCTTTGGCTGTTTTTTTTTAAACATTTCGCAATGAGCCTGCAGTTCCCACTTTACAGAACAAATCCGAATAAAACCAGCAAGTAAACAAAGAATTAAATCCCATGGCCAGTATTATTCTGATATAGTCAAACCCAAATCCTGGGCTTAAGATCAGTTTAACAAACACTTAAAACACTTAGATTGTGATACAATACAAGGCCAACAGTAATCGAAAAAATAATAAGGAAACAGTTATCTCTACTTTTCTTCTATTCGTTTCTAACAAAAGCACTAATTACATTGAAAAAAACTTACGTTCTGATGTGCGATCAGCACCAATTTCATCACAGGCCGGATGGTGTAATATTCCTGACCCTTTTGATGGCATGATGAAAAACATCACAAGAGAAAAGACAAACTCAATTCTTCTCACATCCATTGTCGATTCACTTAACCCCTCACTGATGCTAACGTTTGCTATCGCAGAATCAAGTTTCAGTTGGTGAAGGCTATTTGGTGTTACAGGAAAAATTGGCTCGATAAGTTCGAAGTCAAAATATAGCGAAGTAAAACCTTGTCTTTATCGCTTCTGGTCCAGGATTCTGATTCAACAGAAATGGTCAGGAGATGACTTTTTAAAGTATCTAAAACCTTTTAACAAATGTAATAAATGTTTATAGACTTCGGTTTATAATCTGTTTATAGACTCTGTCTACTTGGATAATAAAGAACCTGTGGTTTTACAAAGAAACTGAAACCTACTGAAATAATAAACATTACGTTGGTGAAATAATCGTTATCAAGAAGTTTGTGTACATCATTATTGAAATGGATAATAGGCATGTGGCTTCACAAAGAAAGTGAAACCTATTGAAATGGTGAAAATTATCTCGGTGTAATAAACATTATCAATACATTTTGTTTATATCATTATTGTTCCACTTAAATGCGACAGGATGAGTAAGCGTAGGACTCTTTCTAAAGGGGGACATGCGAACGGGGAATCCATTCTAAACAATTATTTCTATTTTATGTGACACTGGGAGTAATAAATAGACATTACAAATGAACTGTCACATACTAACGAAATTATATTGACTATACATTCTTGTCTTTCAAAAATTAAAACAAATCATAGCAGCTGAATTCAGTAATTGCACGTATACATTATTCTGTCATTGTCTCATTCACTCACCAATTGAGTTCTCTTTTATTTTCTCTAATTCATTTCGCAGATATCTCTCTCTCTCTCTCTCCCTCTCTCTCTCTCTCTCTCTCTATCTCAGTGTCTCTTCCCTTTCATTAACTCATTTTCGTTGATCTCTCTCTCGTCTCCCCTCTCTCTTCCTCTCTCTCTCCCTCTTTCTCTCTCTCTCTCTCTCTCTCTCTCGCATTTTTAGTGGAAAACACTTTGTTATATGCATGTACAGTGTACATGTACCGCATATGGCAATTATAACAAGCAAGGGCGACGGATTGTCTTCCAAAACGGGGGGGGGGGGGGGGGGGGGGGGGGGGGGGGGGGGGACACCAGCAAACAAAAAGTGAAATTTTCTGGGGAAAAAGACGCGTCTACAAAGAGAAACCTCAAAGCGAAATTTATACAAATTTTAAATATATCCCTAGATTGTGAGTAACATTTCACTATTCCTCTATCATGCATGGTCCAAGATAATTCTTAAACATCATACTTTGCATTTTAGTTTGATGGTTTGAATATTCGTTTGAGCGAAGCAAGCAACCTAAAATAAAGATTTGTAGGTCTTATTGCGACCAATTAGGTATAATAAAGAGGAGAAACAAGTTCCTGGTCGGATTTAATGCACAATGCCAATTCAATTTTCTCTTTTTTTCTTTCCAATTCCAAACAAAACATTGCAAATCAATTAAAAAAAGGCCTTTAATAAGTTACATCATGATATCAACTATAAATGCGAGTGAGTGTAGCAAGCGAGTTTTGGGAGAAATTCGAGAAAAAATTACCCTCAGTCGCTTTAATTAGGGGCACAAGTTTTGAAGAAAAGAAAAGGGGGCACTTATCAGGAGGGGAATGACACTTATTAGACTAGAAAAGAATCACGTGTCAAAGTCAATTAAATCGGCCTTATGCCAAAAGGGCCTTAACCCGATTTTGGGGGTTATTGAGTTATTAACATCACCTTGTAGATTTCATCATTCTCTTTAAAATGATATGCTTCACTGGTTGAAATTCGATTTATTTATGAAGATAATTATGAATTTCAAAAGGGCCTTAAAGGTAAAGACCAGTATTGGCAACGCCCCAATTTCAAAAAATGAAATGGAAGCTCTCATTACCAATCATGTGAAAGAATATGTTTTGACTAATACATGATGATAAAAAATTTGCCGGGAAACCGCCTACTAATTCATATATTTGGTAAATTTATTTCTCTCATGGTCTGGTGAGAGAGATAGGGTAGTCCTATATACATCTTTCTGTGTATAGTGCTTGTAACTTTACGAAGAATGAGCCAAATTTCTTATCATTTTGATGATTCCAGAACCTTGCAGAATAATGCTAGATGCTAGATGATCGACCTTTTCTGATCGATTCCACAACGTTTCTTTCACAATGCAATCGCATGACCATTACTAGTCTTTACCTTTAACGCGTATCTCATCTTTTTCCTTACGCCAAAAGGGCCTTAACCTACACGGATGATCCATTTGCGTTAGGAGGGCCTTTCTGGCAAACCAAAGGTGTTGCGAAACAAGAACATTTCCTTATGCCAAAAGGGCGCTAACTATGCGCGCGTACGCGCGCATAGTTACGCACATAGTTACGCGTACGATAACGGCAGGTTAAGGCCCTTTTGGCATAACGCCGCGTAGGTTACGCCCCTTTTGGCATAATGCCGAGTAGGTTACGGCCCTTCTGGCATAAATACGCTACATTCAAGCCTTATGCCAAAAGGCCCTAACATGTTTTTTGGACATAGCATGTACAATTCTGAATATTTTATAACAAATTTAACACATTCAATTCAATTCAATTCAATTCAATTCAATAAGGGTTTATTCGTATGATGTTCTGGCAGCCGAAGCTGAATTGCAGATCATTTGTACAAGGTAAAAACATCATGATCTTTAAAATACACTGAGCATTATACATGTTGACATAAAATAAAATTAATGACATATAAAAGGATAAAAATACTAGACACATTTATACACATAATAGGCAACATCATTAAACATAAACATATACAAAAATACATGAAGCTTACTTTTTTGAATAATAATCGTTTAAGATACGAACAAAATAGGGAATAGAGCTGTTATTAAAGCGACTGGTTTTACAAATAAATTGAGAATATTTCTGTACATTTCGTAAATTAAATTTAACAA
>JAVYIG010018572.1:0-18517 GCA_035222895.1 Strongylocentrotus droebachiensis | reverse complement strand
GGGTGTTTTAAATTTGAATATCGCGCCGACCGATATTTCGCTCAGTGGGGGGGAGGGGGGGGGGGGGAGGGTTGTAAGCAATGATTTTTTTTTTTTTTTTTTTTTGTTAGGACCCCGGAAATGGGAAAATCGCATCGACCAATATTACGCTCAAACTTAAGATTATTTGTTATGATTCAACTGATCTGCTACTTCTGTTTCATAGCGAAGCCCATGTTATGAGCAAATGTTCCCTCTACTCACTTTGTCTTCAGCATTAAAGAACAAGTGATCCAAAGTGTTTAGAGTAGAACATTGATCTAATGACATTAATCCTTCTACCCCAGATATAATGTTGAAACAAAGTCATGTGACCGATATATAACTCTGAAGAACTTTGTTCAACTACAACTGCATCGTATAGTTCTTCGTAGCGAAATTTGTAAAAATTTGGGGGATTGACTATCATGCCCCCCACCTCGCCCCCCCCCCCCTAACACTTCTATTGACATCACAAGGAATGTGAATACATTCATCTTATGTTTGACTTCTATGATTCAGATTCATATTAATCTTTTCACAAGGAGCAACAGAGAACATCTTTTGTCAATGCTCATTCATTGTGTTTTTTGGGGACATTGCTTTTTTTTCTCTACTTGCAATAATCATGCACTGTACGCATGCGTGTGTGTAGCGTGTCAATGGATGTGTAAGCCAACCAGTTTGACGTAGGATGGCATAGAACTAGACACCATCTTGAGTCGTACCTAACACACACACTACAAGAGATTGGATAAATGGTTGTCCTTCAGACAAAATGTCAATTATGAAAGGAGCATTTATGTGGTCAACTTTCTTTCTGACTTTACATTTTGAAGAGTAAAATCGTAAGAAACCGGTACATAAGGTGAGTTGTACATACTACGTAGATCATTTTGTTGTGAACAAGGTTGGTTTCATACAAGGAAGTGGATGAAAAAAATATTTCAATTCTTAAAAATGCAATAAAAGGAGAAACAGGTGTATGCATGTAAGATGGGATATGTTTGCCTTATCTGAAAAGTGTCGTGTTCGAGTGGATACGTCGCCGGACTGTCGATCACAAGGTCCGCGGTTCGACTCCCGCCGCGGCACTAATGTCCTTTGGTAAGACATGGATCTACATTTGCCACACACAACCCAGGTGCGAATGGGTATCTGGCAGGAATTAATTCCTTGAAATACTAGAGCGCCACAGTGGCCGCCTTGTTAAAGCCCAGGTAATAATCGGGGCAGCGTCACAACGTGACGGGCATGTGCGCTATATAAGAAGCCACCATCATTATCAAGAAGAAAATTGAGAAAACAAATCATTTATCCAATCATGGTTTCAGATAGATTAAGGCCTACAACATAAAAAGAAATGTGAAGATTATAGCCTAAGCCATAACAAACTTTTTTCGTACTCGTTAGCTTTATATCAGGGATGATTCTGGCAACAAGATGACTGCATATTGTTTTATTCGCTTGCTCACAATATTTAGGATCCAGAGAGTATATTTTCGGGCAAGAGGCCCTTATGACCTTCATACGAAAGAGTGCCCATACTTTTACGTATAAGAGTGATGAAAAATGAATCATCCTATGGATTAAAAAAGTTGAAAAATGTTGATCTAATTTACTTAAGACTGGAGCCCTTCATTCCCCCCCCCCCCCCAAAAAAAAAAAAAAAAAAAAAAAATTGAAACCTCACTTTGCCACTAGGTTTAACAGCACGAATTGAGGGCTTAGTCCTTTCAAATCCGAAAGTTATTTCATATTGATAAAGACCTTTTCCGTGCAGCTATAGAGCACCTCATCATGCTCCACATGTCTCGACATTTAATAATATCACTTTTTAAAAAGACTGCTATGAACGCGTGCACATTGTCCTAAACCTACATAAAAAATCAAGGTAAACCCGTCAATTTTACTTTAAATCATTAATTTTGTTAATCGTAACAATTTATACAAATCACATTACTAAATTATGTAAACCCATTTTGTCTAAAAGCCTGTAAAAAGAACAAATGTTTGGGGCAATTCATGTGTACTATATATTACGAACACTTGTACTGAAAGAAACTATCAATGTAAAATAAGTATTATTTGCTCTCAGTGCATTATTTGTTTGATATACGAAGGTTGTTTATTCTTGTTGCACTAGGCATCCCCATTGTTCAAAAACATGTAACTGGTTGATTAAATAAATGATAAAAACAATATATGACCTTTGTTTATCCATTTCAAAGCAAGTAACCGGAGGAAAGACATTACTCTTCATTAATATTATTTCTGTTAATGTGCACGAGGAAATAATAGAGGTCGTTGTATTACATTTGTTCTATTCCCTTCCTCCCTTTCTTTCAATACCCTCTTTCAATCCCATTCTTCTTCACCTTTTCTCCACCCCTCTTCAAGTTTTCTTCTCTCATACATCCCTCCTGACCTCCCTTTCTTATCTCACCCTTCCTTTCCTCCTCTCTCCCTTCCATCCAACCTCCTAATTCTCTCACTCCCTCTCTCTCTCCTGCTGTCTCTTTCCATCTCTTTCTCTCTTGAGAATAGTTCTTTCTACAGGTCAATACTCTGATCAGGATGGCGGCAAACTTCAGCTCTGCAGAAAACATCTGTGAAGGAGAGAACTGTCAATCAATCACAGATGTGACATATTACGTGAAGGAGAGGAAAAAGCTCTGCGATGACTGCGCCACTGTAAAGGAATGCATCGGAAAAGCAAGAAAGGGTAGGCCCAATCTTTATTGTGAGAAGCATGATGGTGAAGAAATCAAACTGTACTGTAAAACGCATGGTGAAGGAGTGTGTCAATTATGCGCAATGATAGATCACCAGTCTTGCGTGCGACAGGATATAAAGGGCGCGATCAAGGATAGTAGAGCAGAACTTAACATTCTGAAAGGAACGGCAAATAATAAATTGAAGCTTTGTCGAGTTTATGGAGATCAGATTCATCAGTGCAGGATAGACACCGACACCCATCTACAAGCTTTGAAAGATGAAGTAGATTCGGTAATCAATGAGGCGATCCAAACAGACAAAGACAAAGAGAAAGAGGATGCTGCCAAAATCAACTATGAGATTGATGAGAAGAATCAAAAACATCACGAGGATATTCAGAAGATCAATGAAAAGATTCGAAAGAACGATGGAGAGAGAGAAAAACGACTTGAATTAAACCGTACAAATGCAGAGATAAGACGAAAACCAATCGACAATAAACAACATTGTCTTCAAATGGACATTAAGAAAATCGCTGAAGAAAAGGATTTTAAGATTGGTGAGTTGGAGAACGCATGGCAAGATGACACAAAAACCACAGAGGATACAGTACAAATACTTGATACGGTACTCGAAAATGATAAAAATGTCGTCAAAGACGGGCATCGTGTCAAGACATCAGTGAGTGACGAACTAAAGAAGCCACTACATGAGGGTGATGCGAAACAAATAACTGGGGCCATATCGGTTGTGAGGTTTGTGAAGAGTGCTGGGAAAGAGAAATATGATGGGAGGATGTATGGATATGATGGGGAGTGGAAGCTCTTTGATACAATCAATGTCAAAGATAAAATTACATATCCAACCATTATAGGATGCATAAATGAAGGCAATGTGATCATCACAGATAGAGTATTAGGTAGCGTACATACATACATGTTAGATATGAACACTAATGACAGTAAGAGAGTGATAACCGGTAGTGGAACATCACTGGTCAGTATCTCCTGTGCGTTGCTGAATGATGACAAGGTAGTATGCGGTAAATGCAGCAGAGGCCGGTTAGGGCATAATTTGGCTGGATACATCAGCGTGTATGACAGACAATGGAAGCACATCAATGACGTCACGATACTAAAAAACACAACGTGTGATGACACAGGGGTGGATGTAGCTGTTGACCAAGATGGGATGATCATCGCTGCTGAGTGGGATCAGTCTAATATATTCGTCATCAACCCAGCTGATGGTAAGATCATGAACGTCATCACATGTAAAGATAATATAAGTGTGCATGGTGTATTATCATCAGGTCATATCGTCGCTCTACCATACCCACCAGATCACAGAGTGTTCATTATCGACAGACAGGGTGCTCAAAGGGAAATCCTCCACAGTGGTGTCATCCTGAATACCTGCATCGATCCCATGACAGACGACCTCTACGTCGTGACATCAGATCATGAGTACAAGACGTGTGTGATTGATCAGGTGATGAGTGGGGGTGACATGAAGAAGAGAAGAGTAGCATCATTCCCTCTATCAACAGAACTAGACTCACTGGAGGCAAGGGAGGGTCACTTTATATCATCTCGGGTGTTGATGACGTCATCAGGGAAACTTATTGTTAGCGATGGAGACAACATTCTCGTATTCAAAAACAGATTTACCTTCTAAATCAAATCCTCGTTGATTACATTTTTCATGTTTACTACGTATACACATGTACGTACAAAACAATATAATATGGCTAGCATTCCAATTATTACATGTAGACCTACAATGTATCTACATTGTATCTGCAATGTATCATGCAATAATATGCATAGCAAATATGCTCAGAATATATAAACATGGTTCATTATATTATTTACTATATGCATTATGTCATGTTATTACAAAGTTTCTGTTGGATATAATTTTCCTTCTGTTTTGCTATAAACACTGCATTGTAAATTGATTTATATGATATAATTATATCCCAATAAACAAAATCACGTGAAAATCACGTCAATATCAAGGTATCGACTTGAGGAGAGTTACGTTCTTCAAACACCGGACATTTACGTAAATGTGTTAATACGTTTATTGCATTAGGTAACTTGAAACACACGTACACTAAATCACGCAATTGTCACTGCAATATCACCATTATAATAACGTGATTATCCCTACCTTGGAGACCATGGTTTGTAAACCTAATACTCCCGTGTTTGTTTGGTTATGAAATTACATCTTCATACACGAAATTATCGCGTCACAGAAACACGTGAAGCGTTAGTGATAGTTTTAGTCAAAATATCTGCGTGAAATTCACGTGAATATTACGAGGCTGACTTGAGATGAATCATGTTCTTCATTCACGTGAAATTTACGTCGAAGAGGAAGTATGTTACTGTAACCCGCGTTCAACCAAATAATTACGCAAATGTTACACAATAAATGAACCAAAATAATGACGTTCTCATCCCGTTTCTGAACATCGTGTCTTGGATCTTCCATAATTACGTCCAGGCGCGCCGGAAGCAGTTTGGGATTAGAGGGGGTTAGGTGGGGGGGGGGGGGGTGGTGCAAACATCCCAGAAGAGAAAGCTAGTTGCAACTGGTCCAGTTGATGAACCATTTAATGCCAACTGGTAACCCTGGAAATTGAAATGGGCTAAATGATCCGGTTGATCCAGGCCAGTTATAATTCAACTGGTCTAGCTGAGCCATTAGAACCATTTGGTAAAACTTCCAACCAGTTTAACAGCAAAAATACTTCAATACTGGTACGTCTGTATTTCCAATGTAAGGGCATTGGTAATAAGTAGACTTACATAATTGAATTAATCGAAAAAAATTCGTATACTTGTACTTTATTGAAATTATTTTAGTTCACAGTTAATGTTTTCCTTATTCATGTTTAACTATTTATACGAAGTAGCGAAATGTCCTAATAATTGGTAATTATATTTGTAGTATTTTCGAAATGAATTGCATATAACTAAATCATCAGTAATTAAGAAATATGCTGTAAATTCAGATAAATTGTTTAAATAACATAGATCTGCACGCACCCCATATTCAATATGCAAATGAATTGGTGTCAGCTGGGTCAACTCGAAATATGCCAACGCTCAGTCATCAATTGGTGCAACTGGAAATATGCACACTCCAGTTATCAACTGGTGCAATGAAAATATGCCAACAGTCAGTTATCAACTGGTGAAAATAGAAATATGCCAACAGTCACGGGATTATCACTACGGAACTTAAATGGTAACTGTGAAACCATCAAGACACCCAAGAATAACTCATTTTCACACATGGAAAACACGGAATACCCAGCTTATATTAATAATCCGTTTGAGTCACGCGATCATCACCGCGGAACTGCTGGCAACTTTGACTACGATTTAAATAGGTGTTTTAAGACACCTAATCATGACTAATTTTTCACACCTAAATATCACGTATGCCCAGCTTAGATTAGTAATCAGTTTTAACTACGTGATCATCACCAATAAAGTTATGGTAACTTTGAAACCATTTAAATAGGTGTTTTAAGACACCTAATAATGACTTATTTTTCACACCTAAAAGTCACGTATGCCCTGCTTAGATTAATATTCCGTTTGAGTCACGAGATCATCACCGCGGAACTGCTGGCAACTTTGACTACCATTTAAATAGGTGTTTTAAGACACCTAATAATTACTAATTTTTCACACC
The DNA here is from genome assembly GCA_035222895.1 of Strongylocentrotus droebachiensis. Lineage (NCBI taxonomy): Eukaryota > Metazoa > Echinodermata > Echinoidea > Camarodonta > Strongylocentrotidae > Strongylocentrotus > Strongylocentrotus droebachiensis. The sequence goes on along the minus strand of JAVYIG010018572.1, from coordinate 12,067 downwards.
TAAATATCACGGATTCACAGCTTAGATTAGTAATCAGTTTTAACTACGTGATCATCACCAAGAAAGTTATGGTAACTTTGAAACCATTTAAATAGGTGTTTTAAGACACCTAATAATGACTAATTTTTCACACCTAAAAGTCACGTATGACCAGCTTAGGTCAATAATCCGTTTGAGTCACGAGATCATCACCGCGGAACTTATGGCAACTTTGACTACCATTTAAAAAGGTGTTTTAAAACACTTAATAATTACTAATTTTCACACCTACATATCACGTTTTCACAGCTTAGATTAGTAATCAGCTTGAGCCACGTGATCATAACCAAGAAATTTATGGTAACTTTGAAACCTTTTAAAGAGGTGTGTAAGACACCTCAGAATTACTAGTTGAATATTACCAGAGATTCACGGACAGAACAATAAGACGATTAGCCGGTGTAAGTAACGTGATTATTACCATCAACCTTGGATAACCTGTGAAACCAATCAATAAAGGTGCTTACAAGACCAAATAATTACGTATTTATCGCCACCATCGGTTAACTGACAAAAAACTCGTTGCTTGGTCAAGTGGTTATTTGGTCATAAACACTTGATGTACAGAGGTAAGTGGAATCACGTTACTCCAGTCGCGTGATAAACTGGTGGTTTTTAGGTTAGATGAAAACGTGAACAGGAGTACCTTTTTTTGTTTAAATGAAGGCACGTGTCGATAACGTTTAAATCTAGTTCAAAAGGCACTATACTTTAAAATCACTTAAAATACACTCCCAAAAGAGGTTACTTTTTGGTGTTCTGTTTATTGGGATGTTAAATACAGAATATTGATTTATTACATTACATTGTAAATTGAATTATATGATATATTAATTTTTTGTTTCCAAACAGAATATTGGTTTGTTATACACTGTAAATTGATTTATTTGTTTATAAACAGAATATTGATGTACATCAATGAAATTTAATAAATATAATACAATACATGCAGCTGCATAATACCCAGTATTTGCAAGATAAAAATTTGTTGATTTCGTAATCTTTCTATGAGACTAATTGTTATGCATCATGTAGTTTAATAAAAGCGATGGTATAATATTGCACAGTTTGTTCATCTAACGCACTACTTGGAAATAACTGCATGATACTAAGTTTCTGCAACGTTTGATTTGTTGACTTGGTTTTGATAAAGCATATTATGTTCATATTACGTATTCAACAAGTCCATTTGACCGAATAACTAATACAAACAACGTATAAATAGGTTGTAAAGTCACGATATCTATTATAGTAATAATGACTGCTTTGAGAGACAAAGTTGTTTTTATACGCTCAAGGGGAGGTTACAATCATGCTATTGCCCGAGGCCTGCCGAGGGCAATAGCACGATAATTAAAGCAGTCATTATTACTTTTATATACTGAAAAAGGAGTCAACTAATATGACACCACCTTGGCTTTTCTCTAGTTTATCTGCACGGTTGATTTTTATGAGTGTATCTTTGAGATTTAGACTAGTCAAGATATAGCCTCTAGGAATCTATGTAGCATTTTCCCCCTAGGCCTAATTCCTCACAGATTTCGAAGCTGTTGAGTGTCATAACATCAATAAATACCTTGTTCTGAAGACCTAAAGGATCATCCAAATCAAGCGAACCTTGGATTTTGTCCATGTCTTCTGCTGAGAAAGCTGGTTTGTGAGTCACAACTCCCTTTCCTTCTTGTTTAAGCATTGCTGAAAAACACTTAAAATCTCTCTTTGAATTGGAAAAATCTTCATGCTTCATTTATGATGTCGACATTGTTAGAATTGAGGAAATGACGCTGAAGTCCGAATCGAATAGTTAACATTGGCCTAGGTCTAGATCTACGTTGTCCAGCTCGGAATTTGGAAGTTTGTTTACGATATCGAGGTCTGTGTTGATAACTTGCTGGTAGCCTAGCCTACACTGTAAAAAAATAATAGTCGAAATAACTCAATAAAATTGAGGAAAAGAATTGCCTTATTTTTATTAAGTAAATATTACCTACGGCATCTTAAGTAGAATTTACTTATTTTGCTGAATAAATTTTTACTCAGTTAAATCGAGTTACATTAACGTAAATAATTTAAGTATTGTAATCATTTTAGATAATTAAAAAAAAGCTATGATAGGATTACATATTGCACGATTTGGTACCCATCTAATCTAACAAGTAACATCCACTAATCATTCACTACTTCTATTTAAGATTAATCACTAATCACTTACACTCGACACATATTGAAAGGCTCCAAATTTTATACATACTTGATCGTAGCATCTTAAAAGGAAAATTGGTTGACAATTTCCTGAAATATCAAGTTTTGGTTTGTTTTGAACTGGTAACAATTAAAAATTGTCTTGTCTTTGCTTAGCCATGTTAAATGAATTAGTAAATGTTTTAAAGTCCTTAAATTTTCATTCAACCACAAAAAAGAATTGTTTTATTTAAAAAAGAGTTTAATTTGGTCTTAATGAATATTCATAAATTATGTAAATATTTCTATTACGCACTGCATCGGTCCTTACTTTAAAAAGATAAGAATAATCAACATAAATTGTTTGAGTAATACGTATAATTTCTGATTTTGAGTTAAAATTACTAAATTAATGAAAGCTGAAATTACTTAAAGTTCTTATGTATTTGATTTTACTTAAATATTCCACGTATGTTCTACTAAATTGAAAGTTTGAGTTAGCAAGACTTAAATTTAGTGCGTAAGTGGCAAAACTAATGTTTTCAAATAAATTCTACATGGAAAAAAATACGTAAAAATTACCAATGACCAAATTATTTTTTACAGTGTAGCTAGATCTAGACCTAAGTAATCTTCGAATATTTTTATGGAGAATTTCACGTACTCTTTTGGTGTTTTTGCTGTCAGCAGAATTAATCAAGTCTTGCGATTGATCATCATCAATAAGTTGAAATCTATGAAGAGTTTCTTCAGCCATTTTTGCCTAGTTTGGAAACTTTAAGTAGAATCTAGGCCGGATTTAGTAGTACGATCGACATCGCCGGTTGTCTCATTAAAAAATCTAAATATTAAGCGAACAATTCGCACACACACAATGTATGGTATCCGCGCTCGCTCAAACCAGATTTTAATACGTGAACCAATGGGTATTTCAGCAAGATTGAACTATTTTCCCGATAACTGGAATTTTGCCGGGATTTTACTCTAGAACTATTACATAGGTTTGGCATTTTTCGTTTATTTACGGGAATGGCTAAAATCACGACTGCACTTTGGACAAATCAGATGGCTGGATTTCTTAAGTAAGGAATAAAATACAAATTACAAAATTCTAACAGATTTAACACTATTGATTTCATCATTCGCTCGTTGTGATTTTTTCCCGAGAAAAATGCTATAATATTGAAATAAGTATCTAACAAACTCACAAAATGTTAATAGCATTATATTGCTGAGTTTGTCTAAGATTCAATTTTGTTGGTTTATCATTATGCTTTGAGACATTTAAAATATTCATGTACACACAAAGTTAATTTGAGAGAATGAATAATATTACAATTATATATATGGCAAATTTTCATTATCTATCAAGGAAGTATTTATATTACAAGTATGCTCATGATATGTTAATAGCAGAAGATAACCAGTTGTTTTTTTAAATTAAACACTGTTGATTTCGTTATTATAATTAAATGTGATATGTTAATCTTTGATAGAACAGATACTGCGTATTAAGTATTCGTATGATTTAATTTGCTGTTTTTCATCTGGCTATATGACATGATGATTTTTTTTTAAAGATACCAGTATATTTGATAGAACAAAATGTAGTTTGATTGAAGAGATGCTAAAATTATGAAAGAAGTAACACAGTTTTATTATCCCACACACCCACAACCTGTACATAGCTGCATTGTACAAAGTATTTGTATTATACAATTTGTTGATTCTACATTTTGGTATTTGACATGTTGATGTATATAATGAATTATATGATAATTAAGTATTTTTCTAAATCTTTTTTTAAATTCACATTACGAGTATGCATAAACAAACATATCTATATAATAGTCAGCATTAGTCAGATTCAACACTGTTGATTTCATAAAGTTGCTATGGGAAATATGAATCTTTGACATGTAGTTTGATAGAACAGATAGTACAATCATATCATGCATGTAAGCTGCACAGGTTGTCATCGCTCACATTTACCACATGTAGATTATACTTATTACTTAAACATTTTAATTGTTGATTTTTATTTGGCTTTGAGACATGGTTATATTAACATTAAAAACAATGGTGTGTAATTTAAACAAGTATATTCATTGCATCAAATAAAACAACAGTGTTGCAAGGTCATGATGATGATGATGACGATTGTGATGATGATGGCTTACAATGTATTGTATAGCGCCGGTATGCTATCAACATGTATCAAGAGATTATTCACATTCCAAGTATGTTCAAGAAATGTACATAGCGGCATAACTCATAATATTTGTAAGAGTTAACTTTTTTTTTTTGTTAATTATATTCCACATACAAAGAATCTTGCGCTACGATTGGTCAAAAGTAAATCACGCGATGATAGTTCGCCCATCATTGATGGAAGAAGAAACGTTCGTTGCACTGTGTGGATAGTAGTACTATATATACAGTGCAACGCACTTTCACTGAAGTTAGAAATACTATCTACACAGTGCAGCGCACTTTCTTGTATACGTTGCGCATACGTTGGCCTACGTACGTACGCATACTGCATGTACTGTACGTATCGTACACCTTTTGATAGGTGTTAATTAATGATTAGTTGCTCTAAAATGACGGAAGAAGTGAAATGTTTCCGAAGTGGAATATAAAGCAAATAATCACCTTTTGGTTTGAGGCGATGGCAAACTATCACTTCCTCGGCGATCTGAATGTATACGCTATTTTTCTTCGGAAAGATAGCTACATCCAGATCGCCTCGGACGTGATAGTTTGTCCCATTTCCTTCATCAACGGTAATTATTTGCTTATTATTATATGAGATATTTTAATTTTTGTTGTGTAGGTTGGTGGGAGAGGTGCTATAACAATTAAATAAGTTGTAGTTGTTGTTTTGTCCATACCACTCACTCACAATATGTAGATCGCTATTGTATGGTATCCCATCCCACATACTAACTACTCGCAATAACTAATCTCCTTTGCCAGTTGAAATGTTATAGTTGTGTTGTTGTTTTATGCAGTTTTTCGGGGGAGTGGTATTCTTTATTTATTATATAGAATATGTGATATATTTTGTATTGTTGTATCACTTGTATGAGTTTATATCTTGCTTGTTTCTTATTTTTTGTTTGTGGAAGATAATTACATAGTTACATAGTTTTGCTATCTATCAGGAGACAATTCATATTACACAGTTATTGAAATAGCTGTAGCATAGGGTGCCAAAGTATGACGTCATACTGACTACGTTGGAAAGGTTGCTGGTTCCAAATAATGTTGTGCTAGAAATGACGTGGTGATCACACGAGCGTCAATCACTGAATTTGCCCTGTTCCAGTCCGTTGCTTGAATAAGTTCACGGTGAACCTCATGCGGAAGCTTTGTTGAGAAAAACTATTAACCTGGACGACGAGCGAATTCGACGTTAGTACTGTGATACGTTATACTGAATACTGTCGGAAACCATGTAGAAATCCATAGACAGTTTGCTAGATAATGATTAGGAAAAAGCACTCTCAATCTTTCATATACCCAAAATGCAGTAAACCGACATTTTCGAGTACAAATATTTTTGTGACCACAATAACAACACATGTTTACATGTTTGCATTGCCAGGTCATTGTGTTGATGTTTGACAAGACATTAATCAGTTTGACATTACCAGATTGAGAAGTTATCAGTACATTTTCCATAATCTATTAAAAATAGCTTTATGCCTGAAGCAATTCGTACAATCTAAATTGTTGTCATTGTAGCTTTTAATTATAGAAATTTCAATATTTGAGGTAATCGGAAGAAAAATGAGATTTAAAGAAGTTTGAAAAAATGGGTTTGTTACGATATTTTTAGATGGGGTGGTGGTATTGGCAGTGAAAGTGGAAAATAATAGACCAATAGGAGAGATGGAGATAGAGAGAGAGGGGGAGAGAGAGAGAAGGGGAGAGTGGGGAAGGAAGGGGTGAGATAGAGAAAGGTTCTTGCTTTATAACAAATCTAAAGGCCCGGTCCCACTGCACTTACGGATGCAAAGAGGATGTAAAACGTTAAAAAATCTTGCCATCCGTTGAAAAACGCTATGCATCCGTTGTGTACTCATTGCATACGTGTTTCATACGCTCTATCCATCGAGCATCCGTCCACTGTGATTTCATCTGCGCAAAAAGTTTTGAGCTGCACAAACCTTTTTGAACGGATTAACTTCCGCCGTGTACGATGTAAATCCGCGACAAATACGAGCAACAAACGTTCTTTGTCCGTTATCATCCGTTAAACGTCCGCTGTATCCTCTCTGCATCCTCTGGGCATCCTCGCAACTCACATCCGCTGCAGCTGGCGGAAAGAGGTAGGAAAGATGAGGTACATGGAACGTCTATACATCATTAATAGCACGGAAATAGAAAGGATGTAAGCGTATGCATCTCGTATACAAAGTATTCAAAGCTGTCATCCACTTCCATCCGCTTTCATCCGCTAGGCTTCCGATGAACATCCGTTTAACATCCCCGCTACATACTACCCACGTCCGTTATTTTCCGTTCTGTTTTCGCAAATTTTCGCAAATTTTGTCCATTTCTGGAGCGGATGAAAACGGATGGAGCCACCCCCGAAATTTTGCTCGTCCGCTGTGTCCTTTATGCATACGTTTTGTGTCCATCGGCCAGTGGGACCGTGCCATTAGAATGACATGTTTACACACTTAGCTGAATGACATGTACCCTAAGTGTATATTGCCCGTTTTGGAAGCGAGGTAGGGAGGACGAAGATGATGGAAGAATTAGAAATATATAAAAACGGACAGAATATGGACTAGAGATGACTGTATTTACCTCGAAAATCCTCAGCGCTCGTGTGTTGCTTCACCAATCCCGTCGCTTCTCTTTGGGTTTGTATTTTAGTCCTACCCATCATCTTGCACGACGGAAGGTACTTCGAATGATGATCATTGTTGTTGCCATATTCAGCGTCATCCTAGGACCCAGTCAATTCGCTTACTTTTGTTACAATCTTAGTGTCATGGTTTTATCGCACTAAATTTCATCGTTTTACAGTTCGTTTTGCATCTGTAATTTCATTCGCTAACCCTTTCAGAACGAACAATTGCGGCAAGATCTCAGCTACATTATATGGAACAAATCTGACTCAGATAAAACCTGTAATTTTCGACATACATACATCATATTGATATTTATATATCGCCTTTACATAAACATGCTCAGAGTAACTAAAACAGAATTATTATTTTGCTCTCCAAGTGCATACACTGTAAATTTGTTGTGTAAAGCTTAGTTAAGTCATATGTGAGGAAACCAGCTCACCTTTGGAGTTAGTCACTATTAGAAATGGCGACGTCGATATGCAATGGGTATTTTAATGGTATTGTAGATTTTGCATATCATTTTTAAAATGTAGAAACGGAATAGGGCCCTCTTTTTTATATAACTTGTTTTTAATAATCAATGATAAGTTTCTTTTGACGAATTTGTTTTCAGCCAATCAAATGCTACAATTTCACTAGATTATAACAATTCGTGTAACTCGTTATTGATTACGAGTCTTATGAAACAGGGCCTCGATTTCCAATGGTTAATAATCAAATACCAGCTTTACCCTGTTGGAATTAAAGCCATACTGTACAAGAAGCACGAACCGCAAAAATCCCCTCTAGCGCCATCTCAAGTCAGCTGTAGCAATAATAGTCCAGCCTAGCTGCGCTGTTGGTTCTCGCATCGCCTCCTCTGTCTGCAAAGTGGAAATTAGGTATTGGGTTACGAACTGTTGGCTAGTAGACCGTGATATGGTGCTGTGCAATAATATAGTCGTACAATAGGGCAGAGAGCTCATTTGTACAGTATCGCTTTAAAACAAGACTTTTTTAATAAGTGCGCCCATGAACCGAAAAAGCATCGCAAGGTTCGATGTCAGCTAGAGCAAACCATAGTAACATTTCATTATTAGGTGTTTGTATTCCTGTTCATTATATTTGCTGAGAGATATTTTGTTGGCCCTCGAAAATTTGAAAAATTGCACCCCCCCCCCCCCCCCCCCCCCCCCCCCCCCCCCCCCCTTGAGCGCCAGGAGTCAGTTGCTCGACCCTACTGAGGCCGATGTTACGCCGGCGGACCATCTGAGGGAGATGCAGAGGCTGTCGGGGAGGAGGGTCGATGTGACGTTTACTACAGAGATGGCGAAGAAGCAGTTCCTAGCGGTGCTTCAGGAAGACCAACGAGTCGTCGGTACGTCATACTCTAGTCCTTCGACGGTCGTGCAGAGACTACCAGGAAGGAGAGTCGACGTTACATCCACAACAGAAAAGGACAGATGGTTTTAGCCAAAAGGCCGAGACGATAATTGCTTGTTGAAGCTGAAGAATAATATCCAAACCCTACGGACCAGGCGATTCAGTGATGAAAATGTTGCTTTTACAGACTTCACGTAGTCAATTTTGTGCGATATCTTTTAAACGGTAAAGCTTTTGAAATACTAATGCCACACTGCAGAAACGTAACTGTGTGTTCAAACATATGGGATGAAATAAATTACATATTTATTGGTAATAAGAAAGATATTAATCATTAAAAGAAAAAACATTTGCTGCGGATCACCCTTTAAGCGACCAACACCAATCATGTACACGTATTCAAGAATCCGCGTTAGAACGCCACGACCGGATAAACACAGTGAATACTTGTGATGTATCATGAGGTCAAATGGGGATGCCGTGGCCGTCGGGAACATAGTGTAAACGTAGAATAACAGATTTCTGACGAAATTTGGCAAACAACTAAACCAAAAAGGTGAACCACCAAACATATATACAAAATAAATACTTCATGGCAAATGAAATTCGGCCTCCTTTCCGGAAATGGAACTAAATGATCCCCCTTGAATCCAAATTTTGTTAAATTTATCCCGTGACCACCTTCTCAGGTCTACTAAATTACGTAAGCGAATCTCATCTTTGAATTTTAAAAGCAAAATATCTTCAGAAATGAAATCCTTCTCAAAAAATGTATGATCATCCTCTATTCCATATAGCCCTTCTATTCACAACAAAGATAAACCATACCCTTGCCCGAACTGATGGGTTAAAATGATTTTTCCCTCAATAATCATCACTTTGTTCTTTAAAAATGATCGTTTCAAATGCAAACATGTTTAAACTTGGTTACTTATTTCTGCGCTTGATGTCATTCTATTATTTATGTTTATTTATGTTTATCTGATTTTCTGTCATTCAAGTCTCATTGGAATGGACCTGTGTTCTTTTCTTCAGCTTTTGTTAATCATTAGTGCGGAGCCGTGATTGCTTTTTCTCCTAAGCTAACATGTTCATTTTTTTAGGTGCGGTCCGACTTTGAAGGACGCTTAATTTCAGTCTTATGTTCATTTCCAGAAATCTCTGTTCGTATATGTAATATTTAGGCACCATGTCATCTGGAGAAAAAAAAAATCGTATTTTGTTTTTCAATAATTTCGTATCAGTGACGAGGGGAAATACACCGGTAATTTTAGGAGGAGATTTTAACTGCGTGTTATTTGACATATAGACCCCTGTTACATATACGTGTGCAAGTGGACTGAGGCCGGCCCCGGAGGCGGCTCGACGTATGTGTAACACCAACTTTTTTTGAAAAGCCGGACTGAGGCCAGGTGGACTCAGTCCACCTCTGGATGTGGTTTGAGGCCGGCCTCAGTCCCGCAATCAGTAGGTGTAACACCAAAGTGGACTCGGGGCCGGCTTATGAGCGGAAGTGACGTGACCTGTCATCATACTCAACATAATACATCGAGCGCCCCTTGCCATCTTCTCTTATGTTATTCTTTGTTTTTATCATTCTATCACTTTCTCTTTCCGTCTTTCCTGTTGCTCTTCTTTGTTTTTATCATTCTATGACTTTCTCTTTCTGTCTTTCCTTTTGTTATTCTTTATTTGTTATCTTTCTATCACTTTCTCTTTCTGTCTTTCCTTATGTAATTCTTTGTTTTAATCATTCTATCACTCTCTCTTTCTGTCTTTCCTTATGTTATTCTTTGTTTCTTCCTTCTATCACCTTCTCTTATGTTATTCTTTGTTTTTATACTTCTATCAATTTCTCTTATGTTATTCTTTGTTTTTTAATCATTCTATCACTTTCTCTTTCTGTCTTTCCTTTTGTTATTCCTTGTTTTTATCATTCTATCACTTTCTCTTTCTGTCTTTCCTTATGTAATTCTTTGTTTTAATCATTCTATCACTCTCTCTCTTTCTGTCTTTCTTTATATTATTCTTTGTTTCTTCCTTCTATCACCTTCTGTTATGTTATTCTTTGTTTTAATCATTCTATCACTTTCTCTTTCTGTCTTTCCTTTTGTTATTCTTTGTTTTTATCATTCTATCACTTTCTCTTTCTGTCTTACCTTTTGTTATTCTTTGTTTTTATCATTCTATCACTTTCTCTTTCTGTCTTTCTGGAGTCCGCCCCAACGTCAGCTCGTGAAAAGGCGACATGAGGCCGGCCTATGTGTAGACGCAAAATTGCGGGCCCGAGATCATGTGTAACAGTAACCTCTTGTCGATGCCCCTCGCGCTGTTGGAGTCTCTAAATTCTGACGAGCGAAGCGAGTCAGAGAAACCGAGGCGCTTGCGCTGAGCAAGCGCCTCGGTTTCTCTGACTCGCTTCGCTCGTCAGAATTTAGAGACTCCAACAGCGCGAGGGCATCGACAAGAGGCTAGTGTAACAGGGGTTTGATGATCTCGAGGCGGCTTCAAATTGCAGGCTTGAGGCCGCCTCCGGGCCCGCTTTAAAAGCCGACGCATGTGTAACAGGGGTCAAAGATCGGTCCAGTGATTCGCAAAACACATCCTGTTTTGCTGGACGTAAAGAATTGTGCACCATTATACAATCTTTCGTTGGTGGACTTCGTGGTTGAGAGTCAACTCGATAGAGACAATGGTCACACATGGTTTCATGCCCGGAACATCACGGTATCGGACCAAGATGGAAAGGCGACCGAAATGGCAATTCACACAATGCAAGAACATATACTTGCCCTTACAGAGCTGGTGTAGGATTTTAAGTGGATATAATTAACAAAGAAAAGCTGAAGAATAATATTCAAATCCTACTGTTCAGGGTATTCGGTGATGAAAATTGTGCTTTTACATCCAAATTGTAGTCAATTTTGTACGATATCTTTAAAACGGTAAAAGCTATTGAAAAATTTATGTTACACTACAGAAACGTTATTGCAAGATCATGCGAATGAGATGCAATGAATTACACATTTATTGGAAATAAGAAAGATACTTATCATTAAAGGAGAAAAGGTTTGTTTCTAAACACGGGTATTTGAGATACACATTATCCCATACATATTCATGAACCCGTGTTAGAACGTCATGAACGCATTAAATACGTGCGATGTATCATGATGTCACGCATCTATTGAATAGGCCATTTTCGTAATGTAACCAAATTTAATGCATAAGTCTTTGTGAGGTGCCTCAATACAAATTATTTCATTCACCTGGTAAGAATAATAGTATTTCAATAGACATAATCCAAACTGCATACATTACTTGTTGCCAGGTTGGACAAACATTATGGCTTGACCTACCTAGCAACACTTGATTATGCAGTTTGCATTCTGACTATTGAATTACTATTATTCTTATCAGGTGAATGAAATAATTTGTATTGAGGCACTTCACAAAGACTTATGCATTAAATTTGGTTACATTACGAAAATGATACATTAAATTATTCTGTTATTGCACACGGATCCATGCCGAAAAAATATTACATCGAAGATTGTATGGGAACCTTGTTCGTGCGATGTTTAGGTCCCCAACCCCTCCCCATTAAACGTAAA
>JAVYIG010018571.1:0-18542 GCA_035222895.1 Strongylocentrotus droebachiensis | reverse complement strand
ATGAAAACCTAAGATAATTTATTTGGGATAGCTTAAGCTAGACATGCTTTGTGTCCCAGCCATGCAAAATGATGATTAATAGATTAATAGATGGAAATTAATTTGTAATCTAGGCATAAATTTCGGACAAGAAGTTTACATTACCCAAAAGTTTGTTCAGTTTATGAGAATTCTTGTCATGTCTTGATATCCCTTTTAACATCTGCAATGTGTCTCTGTTTTTCAGATCTTGAATAAAAAAAAACAACATGTACGCGGAGGAACGACTAAGGCTGTGGCAGCAGAGATACCAATGCCGAAACTGAATGCGAAGTCCAAGTCCACATCGCATTTTTCAGTTCCAACCCACAACTCCAGCAAGGGCTCGGGCTTCGGAAAGTAAGTTTTTTTCAGATAGCATTTCACAAACGAAAGTTTCTGAGGTTTTTTTATCATCAGAACATATACTGTAGAGCGTATAAACTAACAAAACAACATTTGCCATTTGTACTAAGTTGCTACACTAAAATACTGTTGGATTGGATAAGAGAGGCAGATTATCTCGGCGTACATGTAATTTATTTCATCAACAAGGCATGGGTATAGTTTTCTTACAGAAGAGTCGCTTTTAAATCCTTACAGTATGTATACTTTGTTGGAAGCGCTGCAAAGGTGTCGTCTTTGAAGCTGGGTGATATATTCCTGAAGTGACTAAATTGGACAGCTATCAAACATATCTCGCCAAAATATCCTATTAATTTGCTGTCAAACTTTTTAATGACTTGAACTGTTATTATAATGTATTTTATGTGTCTGTTTTTTTCTTCTCAGGCAATTTTCAAGTGCAGGTACTGTGTAGTGTGTACGCTGCAGAGGCTGGAGGAAGGGCAGCAGCAGCTGACGCAGTTGGTACAAAAACTGCTTTTGTCCAAATCGGGAGCGGCCGTTGATGTGGAAGACCTGAGGGAGCCGTTTACCGAACCAGTGAACACCATATTTTCATTCAAGGTAGATTAAGATACCTTCATTCAGGGGCAATGCAAAAAATCCTAAAACTCATACTTAAACCAAATTTTGACCATTTCAGCTAATAATGGAGAAACTTTATCAGCGACATAACAGTTTTGTTGGTGCATCTTTTTGGATTGAATTGCCAACATCTTGTTGAGAATGCAAGACAAAGTTGTATAGGTCTGTAAATGTACACCTTTTTGTAAGGATGCTGAAACCAATGTGTGTGCTGCCAAACTCTCTTATAACCTTGTCTTCTATATTCATAGACCCTTAAATTTGAGTATTCATATTTGCCTGTTAATAATTCATATCAACTCATTTCTATCAGTTTATTGCAAATAGCTTTTGTAGATTGTTCATGTGTTTTGTGTTGATTTTATATTTGAAGTAAGATGCAAGGCTTCTGGGAAATCTTGACCTGCCCACTAAATCTTTGGTCGATCAAAAGGACAATTTTTTACTCGGATTTAAAGGGGAAATCTACCCTAGAAATTTCACTGCTTCAATCAAAGGAGACAAATTTGAACAAAGTTAAAAATAAGAAATGGGCAAACTCGGTAAGGAAAACAAAGTAAGGAAACTACTCTTTTTTTACATTTTCTAGTAAATTACTCTCGGCTATTCAAATTGACAATGCTGATGACATCTTGAGTAGCTCTAAATTCACTTTGTACACAAAATTTTACATTTTCTAACCCCCATAGTCAAAGCATGTCGTGTAGAAAGCTATTCGTCATTAGTAATCTGAACATACTCTGATTAAAAGCTGTGGAAATGTTTGCTTTAAGGAAAATTTAGAAAATATGAAATTTTGAGTACAAAGTTGATGGATAGCTACTCACAGTTGGTGTCATCAGTGTTGCCAATTTGTAGAGCTGAAACGAGCGTAGTTTCCTTGTTTTTTTTTGACGTACTTTCACTTGAAATGTGACTTCTTAAAATAGTCACATTTTTATCACTTGTAGAAGTTGATGAGAAAGTAAATACATGTACTCTTTTGAATAGTTATATTTTGCACCGGATGATGAAGCTAATCCTGGGTGGAGGCACATAGCTAAATCGGTTATTCACATGTATTTAATGATAATTTGTGACATTTTGTTAAAAGGTTCTGGTGAATTTATTCACATTGAATTTGATTTGTAGAATTTGTAGAATTTGTAGAATTTTATTGACTCTTTGACCCCCTCTCGGGGTATGAGAGTACAAACAAACATAAAAGTATGAATAAAAATGCATGACTTATGAATACAATTCACATACATTATACATAGATAATGACACAAAGATAAAAACGATAATAGGTATATAGTGTATGAAAGTACAAACATGAACAATGAACCAACTAGTAAACACAAATTATATATAGAAATCTACATGTACATGTACATGTACAATGAATGTAGATAGTGACAAACTGACAATAATAAAAGGATAACTATAATGCAGTCTATTTACAAGCTAAATAGTAAACAAAGTAGGCTGTTTCACTATCCTACCGCTACGAGTACGTGTAGGTTCAGCTCTAATTGTACTTCTTGAAATGCTTGAACTATCTTCTTTCTCTGTTTTTTGATTAAATTTCAACATAATAAGGCGGGTAAATCTCGCTAAATTCTTCAACTGAGAAGTGCTTCTAGTATTAAAAAGTTCTGCCATGTGCATAGCACTTGGGAGCTTAGACTTACAACACTTTTTTGATAAATATAAACATCTCTCTCTTTGAAAAAAAGGACAAACAAAAATATAGTGAAATTCATCTCCTATATCAGTAGACAGGCAGAGTGTGCACTGCATATCACAATGTGGTGTGTTCGCATCAAACCGACCTTTGTTTACAGGTAATTTATGTGATCTACACCGAAACTTACAGAGAGTAAAAGCATCAGTTTTATTTAGGGTGAGTAAATAGCTTTCAAATATTATGGTTGCCTTTAAATATCCTATAATTTGTGCAAATGCGATTTGACCATACTGCATCTCTCCATTCCTGACCAAAAATATCATTTAGTCTCAGTTTTAGCAAAGAATTAATATTTAAGCCAAATCCACTATTTTGGCCTAGCCAAATATTTGATAGACCAGCTTGATTAAATGTGTCTTCAATAAATTTTAACCATGAGGAAGTAAATTCCAAATGTTCATCTTTATGAATGGCAGAAATGAATTTTAAAAGGACATATGAATATTTGCTATCTTTACCTCTCAAAATTCTTGACCAAAAATTAACAATTCTACCCTTCACATGATTCAAAATCAAACCTCGTCCAGTTTCTCCATAAACCATACAGTCTGGAGTATATGAACCTACAGATAATAACGTTCTGAGGAATTTCCTATGGAAAACTTCAACCTGCTTTATATCTTCATGTCCCCAGACTTCACTACCATACAATAAGATAGGCAAAATCAAATGGTCAAATAAATGACATTGAATATCAACTGACAACTGCAATTTCTTCGCTTTAGTCAACATACTGTATAACGCTTTTCTAGCCTGCACTATCTGCTTTGCCATTGCCTTTTTGAAAGTACCATTATAATTAAACTGTACTCCGAGATAAGCAAAATCATATACCACATCTATTTTTGCATGACCATACGTAAAATTTGGTAACTTCCTAACTTTCCCTCTGGAAAAAATCATTATTTTACTCGCATTGACTGTTAGGTGCCATGTATTACAATATCCTTGTACTGCATTCAGCGCTACTTGTAATTCGTCAGGGCTTTCTGCCAAAATGATCGTGTCATCAGCGTACAATAAACAAGACAACTTTGAAAAAAGCTCTAATTCGTCACCCTGTAAGGTATTTTGTATTTCTTCATTTAACATTTTCAAGCCAGGATAAATTTTGGCAATATGCTCTTGAAAGTCATTTAAATAAACAGCAAACAGCAATGGCGAAAGGTTTTCACCTTGCCTAACTCCTACGTTACACGAGAAAAATTCAGACATTGCGCCGTTGACAGAAATACAGGACTTCGCACATTTGTACAAGCTTTTAACAACATTTAGGACTTTGCCATTTACACCTATTTTTAACAATTTAAACCACAAAAACTTTCTATCAATTAAATCAAACGCTTTTTTATAATCTATAAAAGCACAATATAAGCGTTTCCTTTTCTGTAGGTAAAAATCGATAATAGTCTTCAAAACAAACACATGATCAATGGTTGAATATGTTGAACGAAACCCAGCTTGTTCCTCACCTAACATACGATTACTATCAAGAAAGCTAGAAATTCTTTTATTCAAGACTGAGGTAAACAGTTTACCAAGGCAACTTAACAAGGTAATTCCACGATAATTATCTGGATTTGTGTTTTCACCTTTATTCTTAAAAATTGGGATAATCACTCCTATACACCATTCAGAGGGAACGATTCCACTATCTAAAACAATATTGAACAAATCAACAATAACCCTACGCATTTCTAAGGGGCAACTTTTCAAAAATTCATTTCTGATCAAATCTTTACCGCAAGCTTTGGCATTTTTCAATTTATTAACCATTAATTCAACCTCTTCTAATGTGATAGGTTCATTCAAACCATCATTTTGTATCGTCACATTATCAGCATCCAAAGGCATCCTTTCCTCTAAATTATCCTCTGATTTACATACATTTCCTAGAGATTTAAAATGCTGTACAAGATCACCCAAAGAAACATTAACTGTACTTTTAGTTCGACGACCATTACTGTTTAATAAATCCCAAAAGGCTCTAGGGTTTCCTTGATTTTTCAAGGACCGTAAAGAGGCACTAAAGTCTTTACCATACTTCCTCCTTTTGTACCTTAGCAATTTTTTATATTTCTTACTTGCCAAAAGAAAGTCACTTTGTAAAACATCAATATCTGTTACTTGAACATCTAATCTTCTACCTAGCTGAATTTTCCTGCTTAGCCTATTCCTTAAATTAAGATACTCTTTACGGGCAGCTTCACAATCGGCATCAAACCATAATTGTGATGGCGAATTCACATTATGTTGTTCTTTATGACTCCTTGCTGTATTTGACTGTTTCCACTTACACACACCAATATCTTGTGCAGCCTGTAAAAAAGAGTTACAGATCTCAGAGTAGCAATGATCTACCAATTCCTGACTTACATTTCCATGAATATTTTCCATAATTCCTGACAATTGTAAGGTTAATCTGTGCAGCCTATCAGAGTATTCATTTGCATTTTCACGATCCCACTTAAAAGACATGTACCTGGGCTTAGACGAGTCACAAATGGTATTAACATCATGAATTTCTTGGTTGTGTGTATGATTTGATTGCAAAGTCATAACAATAGGACAATGAACATCCGATAAACACTTATCAAATAAGTCAACCTGGAAGTTTTGTATGTTATAAAACAATTCATGAGAAACAATAGCATAATCAATTGTGCTACAACCCCCAATCTTATTGAAACACGTGAAATTTCCAATACCATTATCATCACCGAGCCGTCCATTAACGATAGCAAGACCTAAAGTTTTACATATGTCAATTACATGACTACCATTGTTATTTACCTTAACATCCATATTTTTACGCCTGATGGGCATATATGACTTATCCATACATGTACTAGGTGACAGACTGGAATCATCACAAAAGTTCAAACCAAGTAGGTCAGATACAGCATTATCATCAATATCTAAATAATCAGCAAGTAACCCTGTGCGAGCATTGAAATCCCCAACTAAACAAAATGGAACATTAAATTTACTTTTAATGTTAATAATATCCTGTACCAAACAATCAAAGACCTCATAGTTGTGATAAATTCAGCCTTCGCAGGGTAGATATACTGCACCCAATATAAACTCAAAACCTAAGATTTCTCTTTGAATCTTGCCCCAAATAATTGAAGGGGAAATGGTATCACATAACCTTTCTGAATACGCAAAAATATGTTTTTTCATTAATATACACATGCCATGAAACCCTCCTAATCTCTGTTCACTTCTTCTAGACAAACAGTAATACTCAAAATCATGTAAAAAGGAGTTAGACAGATCAATAGAATCAGTTAACGTTTCCGAGAGACAAATAATATCATAAGTTTTCAAATACACATCAATTATACCAGCATTTAGCTTACTGGTCAAACCATTAACATTTAATGCTACAACAGAAAGCAAGATAGGGCTAGTGGTAAGACATGCCAAAAGGGGGTCTTCGTTTCCCTAGCCAGAGACATCAATGAAGAGACCTGAGCTTTTGAGCTTCTCCTCCCCCATCCTAACTGTTTGAACAGGTCTTCTGGAGAGGAAAGTACATATTTCTTCTGCGGATCCTTCTTTAGAGTGCAGAAGATCTTGCAGTCTACTGTCCACACTTTCTCAGTTTCTTCATCTCGTTTAACGACATGAAGGAGCTTGGCGCGTGATGGGGCCAAATGCTCACCCAGCATAACGTCCTTGATATAGTACACAACAAATTTACAGTAATCCACTATTTGGTTTTACCAAAGATCAAGACTTATTATAGAAAGATTTCTTAATCATTTGCTGGGGCATCTTTTTGGCATGAATTACCAGGTTCTGTAAATAACTCAAATTGCTTTTATAAAGTGTGTTACCAAAGTTGCTATCTATTGTGTGCTGCAAAATTATTGACACTATTCATTTTATCTTTGCCTTGTATATTCATAGAGACATAGACCCGTGAATTATATGAGTATTCATATTTGCCAGTTAATGAGGCATATCTTCAACTCATCTATCATTTTCTTATGTTTTATTTGTAGATTGTTCATGTGTTATGTATCTATAGTTTTAAAGGGATAGTTTAGTATTGGTCAAACTTAACTTTAAAACCAAAACCTGCACCATCACGGTGCAAAGTAATAATTACAAACGGCCAAGTAAAGCCCCTGTTAGTATTCAAAATGACCCGTTAATTTTAGTTTCTGCATTTAATGTTTGTTAAAATAATAATTAAATATCTATATCAATTGCTTTTTAAAGAACTATTCAGATTTGTTTTCTTCAAAGTAGTCTTCAAGCATTTTTAATATTTTGAATAAAAATATATTTATGGATATTTCAGCCGTTTGTGAACCGATATTGATCAAATAACAATTTATTCTGAATATTAGAATTGTATGTTCTTTCGGGGGCACTTCGGGAAATACCAATACTCTTTTTCAAATATACATGATGTACTGTATTGCCAAGCCTTTGTACATATTTTGTAAATATGTTTGATAATAAATTCATAAAATCAATCAAATACATGTGTGACCTAGCGTTTATTAAAAATTCACTGTATATTGGACGTTCTTAAAAGGTTTTCTGAACGTTCCTAAAACGTTTCCAGGACGTTCTAGACGTTCTTAAAAGGCTTACTGAACGTTGTAAAAACGTTTCCAGGACGTTCTAGACGTTCTCAAAAAGTTTTCTGAACGTTCTCAAAACGTTTCCAGGACGTTCTGGACGCTCTTAAAACGTTTTCAAAATGTTTCCAGTACATTTGGACGTTTAGAAAACGTTTTATAAACGTTCCAGACGTGTTTTAAAAGGTTTTATAGACGTTCTTAAAACGTTTGTAGTGCATTTTAACGTTTTAAAAACGTTTTAAGAACGTTCCAAACGTTTTTTAAAGGTTTTCTGCACGTTCTAACAACGTCCACAATATATTTAGAACGTTTTCAAAAGCTTTTGGACTTTTCGAATGTCTGAAAGGTTTTTAAAGGTTTTGTTTTGGTTCTTTTAACGTTTAAAAAACGTTTTTAAAACGTCCAATAAAACGTTTTAAATACGTCGAAAACCTACCACATTTTGACGTCCAAAAAACGTTTTCACAAAACGTCCAAAAAACCAACTTGGAACGTTTTTAGAACGTTCAGAAAACGTCCAATTGTTAGTTGGGGATTATGTCACATTAGTTTCATGTTCTGTACTATGTATGATATGTTACAATTGCATGAATTTTGTATTTAAACACTGTTGTAAATAGCTGTTATTTTATGATATGAACAAATAAAGTCCCTCGAAAGAGGATAAATAGAAGAAAAAAAATCCTCCTTCTCTTTATCTGCGTTGTGTATATTCTTACTGAAGAGGCAATCCTGCTGAAATAAAACTGTAAATAAATGATGAAGAAACATACATTTGGAAAACGAAGTGAAGGGACAGGATGGACAGTGGAGATAGTTCAAGAGACAGAGAATAATATTAATTGCGATATTGTCTTTTCTCTTCTTTCTATCTTTCTTTCCTTTTTTTTTTCCTTCTACATTTTTTGTTTTTTTAATTTATTTTGGTAAGTGCAAATTTTTGAGCAACATGCGAATTCGAAGAAAAAAATAATTATAGTGTTCCTTTTGACTGCAAATCTTAGTAAAGAATTAAACTTCTTGTCTGACACAACATCATCAAACCTAACCAGTGCCAATACACTATGCTTTTCTAACTATACCCACATCCCCTTACCACTAGGTCATACCTTTATAGCTTACCCGAGTAATACTGACAGAGTGTAAAATCATGTCATGCTTTGTAATATTGAGGTCAAAGGTGCTGATATTCTTTTCATCACTCAATCTGATAATGTAGTCAGACCAAACTGTCCTATTGTTCACTTTTAGTGTAGGCACGCAAAGGAAAGATGTATATGAACGGGATTCCCACCTTCATATTTCAAGCGATGTATGCTACCACCCATTTAGAAAATATGAGTGCACAAATAGAAAGGAAGACAAATACAAATGAGATATGTGATCATAACTACTACTCGGGAACAGATTTTGTCTGTGCCTCTGAAACTGTTTTTAGAGTAATGAAAGATAAGTCAAGTGTAGAAGATTTGCTAATGCGAAGAGTTGTGTGATATATATTAGATCTCTCCGCTCTTCGATATCTTTTTGCTTACATCATACCAACAAAACAATCTGATGCACATGAGGAACACATGTATTCCCTGCAAATAATTAAGGTGATTACTTATAGGCACTGTATTATGCCAAAGAAGAGAGAGAGAGAGAGAGTGAGAGAGAGAGAGAGAGAGAGAGAGAGGGGGGAGAGCTAGGACAGAGCGGATTGAATTATAGCCGATTATAGCTCAACGGATAATTACTATCGCCCCTTCCATTGTTTTCATTTATTATTGATCGGGTGATAACGCTACAATATCACAAATAAATTCACACATCACGCAATGTTAATGGAGCCTGTTATGACCTTTAGAAGTTTTGGAGGTTCGATCCGTTCACCACCTCTATAAATATCAAGCCACACACACCAAAAAAGAAAGAAAAAAAAAATCGAATTTCAACCCCCCCCCCCAAAAAAAAAAAAAAAAAAATGCCCCCTTCTTCACGTGAAGTTAAATAGGAAATCTTAACACCGATGTCCATGGTTTTGTTATGTGGGATGTATCTTAGTTGAGGAGGGGAAGGGAATTATAGGACTGTGGTTAGAGAGGAAGGTACGGAGCCCGGGAAGGGACATGGTAAAAATATTTTTATCTCGTTAAAACGAGATAGTATCTCGTTTTAATGAGATAGTATCTCGTTTTAATGAGATAGTATCTCGTTTTAATGAGATAGTATCTCGTTTTAATGAGATAGTATCTCGTTTTAATGAGATAGTATCTCGTTTTAATGAGATAGTATCTCGTTAAAACGACATAGTATCTCGTTAAAACGAGATAGTTATCTCGTTTTAATGAGATAGTATCTCGTTAAAACGACATAGTATCTCGTTTTAATGAGATAGTATCTCGTTTTAATGAGATAGTATCTCGTATAAGTCCATTACGTGCCTTCACGGTTGTTTCATCGCAAAGCATGCCGGGACATAATTCTAGTCCATTTTCACCTTCGCCGTGATCAGCTGTCCTGTTGGAGTGTTGCAATGAACGGGATTCTTATCGAATCAACATCATAAAATCTTGTACATAGTCCGCTATTCTGCAGTGATTTTCTTCCAATCCAGTATCATTGTTACGGTAAGAAACCAAAGTTTGTGGTTATTCATTTTATGACTAATAAAGCTGATAATACGACGTAATGAGAGTGGGCCGAGATCCAACTTTAGTAAATGTAGGCCTAGATCTAGTCCCGTATGTTCAAATGTGTGTGCATTTTAGGTAGACTGATTCATGATTGCCTTTTAAGCTGCTAAACACTCGTGTTTTAGGTATAAATGTACAGTAATATGAGATTTTTGTCTCATGAAATATGAATAGACTTTCTAGGTCCTATAATTGATAATGGAATAGGGTCTACTAGAATGGCCGACAGTTAGGCCTAGATAAGGATTGCAATTAGAAATCATAAATGTAAGAAAGTAAAAGAGGCCATGAAAACGATAGATTTGTCGATCTGGATCTGGATATAATAGTCTGATATCAATGAGCTCTACTTGAGGATCTACATGACGGGGGCGTACAGAGGATTTTTCGAGGGGGGGGGGGGGGCCGGGGGGTAAAATGTAAAAATCACGCAGTCAATTTCACAACGACTCGGCCAGCCGGTGAATATAAGCCGGGGGGTGGTAAGAGCACTTTTTTTTTCCTTCTTTTTTTACCCGAAAATATGAACATTTGGCAGACCGATATTTCGTTCAGTTGGTGGGGGGTAAGGTCACCTTTTTTGGGTCACCCTTTAGCACAAAAAATGTTTAATTTATTTTTGTTATTAAAAAAGTGAGGGGGGGGGGTTCCTCAAAAACACACACACACATAAACAAAATTGGAGGAGAGGGGGGGGGGGTTCAACCCCCGAAACTCCCTTCCCCCTGCATACACGTCTGCTACACGATCTAGTGTTGAAGAAGTGATGAGGGTTCTTTTGTCACAAACTTAAATTTGATTGTCTTTTCCCTTTTATTTATCAGTTGCAGCATCATCGAACACTATGGCCGATGAATCAGAAAATAATGTAGAAGCTACGAGAGAGCTCATTTCACAATGGACAACAGAAGTGTTACGTGACTTTCTACAAGGAGGGGACTCAAGCTTGGAAATCGAGTAGTCATTATTTTATGGGTGTTCTCTGCCTTGACGCTGGGGGTAGCTGTTCAGCCATCTGAGGTAGAGATAAACTGGACGATGGATGGAGAGGGGGGGGAGGAGAAAGGCATGCAGACTGCAGAGCTGGTCGTCTACTATGTATAGAGACATTTGTGTGTACCTAGTGGATAAGGACCCTCCATCACTAGAGGGAAGAATGAGAGACTACAAAGAGGGAAAGGCATTTAGTTATTTTGCCAGTTTCTGGTTAGGGAGATATTTGTTTCATCTCGTGGGAGAAAGCCGTCTGTAATTCAAAATCATTTGATACTTGAATAAATTTAGTTCATTTTCTAGACTGTTTCATGTCAAACCGTTGATTCTACTTTCTTGTGAGTATAGTCAGAGAGATAGAGAAGTAACACGAGTAAAGAATGAAAAAGAAGCCAATATTTGAACGAGGAGAAAATGGAGATTACGTTGTTGCCCATAGAGTTGGAATAATTGTTCTTGCCACTTTTTATTAAATGATTGTGACCATTTGGTTTATTGTTTGTACATAAAGGTCATATGTTATAAGAACTGTATTGATCAATCTTAAGAGTCTTATATAGATTGATTAATACAGTTTTGAGATGATGATGATGATGATGATGATCGTGATGATGAACGAGAAGGAGAAGAGGAGGAACATATCAAGAGTTGATGGAGAAAAGATTGATAGAGGGGTTATCATTACAGAGAGAGAGAGAAAGAGAGATAGACTAACATGAGGAAGGGAGAGCAAGAATGGAGGCTATGACATAGGGGAAGAGATAGAAATCAAAATTATATTTATACAAACATTTACTAAATTAGAATAGTAAATTAGAAGATAAAGCTAGAGGAAAGAATGCAAACTAAAATTAAGCAAAGACCATCACAATATCGTTTACATTATAATATAAATTGAGTAAAGGTACATGGAAATGTGTACATTTGTAAAATTTAATCTCACGTTCTCTTAGATCTTCCTCTTCACACCTAATTCATGCCTCTCCTCTCTATCTCTCCCTCCCCTCTCTGTCTCTTTCTCTCCCTCTCTCCTTATTATCACTCTTTCTCTTTCATTAAGCGTCGACATCTCTCTCGATGCCTCTCTCTGTTTCTATGATTTTTCTCTCGTTAAATATTTTAAACATCAGGTCTGTCTGACCTTCCTCTCTTGATAAATCATGAATAACTTCAACTCAGCGTCCTACATACAGTAATGATCGCTTAGTACTCATCTACAGCCTTCTCTGTGTTGTTTGATTTTATTGATAAAATAAATATAACCATGAGATGAATACAAGTTAGATCAATATCAACAGGTTTAATGCAATGCATATAAGTTTACATCTTATGAAGAAGTAGTACCACCCCCGCCCCCCCCCCCCTCCCCCACTCCGGAACGGAGGTACCGCATGCGTGTTCCCAAAATCTCTGGCTCGTAACAAAGAAAAAGATCTGCCCGTATTGACTTTACACACTGGACTTTTGCTGAGAAGGGGGGGGGGGGGTACCACTTTAATCAGTTTAATGCAAACACATTTAAAGGGATCCGGTAACTTACTCTCAGATTCTGCAATGATAAATTTAGGTCAGTCAGGAACTCAATGACTTTTACAATCCGATCGCCTGTCTGATTATCAAGATATTTACGATTGGAAATCGAAACCAAATTTTGTGTTTGCCAAACGTTTTCATAACACTACAGTTTATTGGGGAAAACGAGTATGGTAAAAGGGGTCAATCAAAGATTTTTACTTTATAGAGGCACTTCTTGATCATTTGAAGCACGATTTTGTTAGGGCTTCAGGATTAATACACCATATCACAGACACTGGTAGCACGTAGGGCCATACGTCCATCTCGGATTAAACATTGTTATACATTGTTAAACAATGCCTTTTACAATACCTTTACAACATACACCATTGGCTGTCACATGGTTTGGAAATCACATTACAGATAATAATTCTACAACTGTGAGGTTTCACCTGTCGTCATTTGATACCCGACGGAACACTTTTTTAGGGGCTAAATCTAATTTTTTCACAAGGCAAAATAACTATATGCCTTCCCCTCTTTGTAGTCTCTCATTATTTTTCCCTCTAGTGATGGAGGGTCCTTATCCAGTAGGTACATACAAACATAGTAGGCCAGTTCTGCATGCCTGCCCCACCCCCCCCCCCCCCCCGGCCCCCCCTCCCCCAATCCATCCATTGTCCAGTTCCTCAGTGTCTACCTCGATGGCTGAACAGCTACCCCCAGCGTCAAGGCAGAGAACACCCATAAAATAATGACTACTCGATTTCCAAGCTTGAGTCCCCCTCCTCTGTAGAAAGTCACGTAACACTTTTGTTGTCCATTGTGAAATGAGCTCTCTCGTAGCTTCTACGTTATCTTCTGATTCATCGGCCATAGTGTTCGATGATGCTGCAACTGATAAATAAAAGGGAAAAGACAATCAAATTTAAGTTTGTGACAAAAGAACCCTCATCACTTCTTCAACACTAGATCGTGTAGCAGACGTGTATGCAGGGGGAAGGGAGTTTCGGGGGTTGAACCCCCCCCCCCCCCCCTCTCCTCCAATTTTGTTTATGTGTGTGTGTGTTTTTGAGGAACCCCCCCCCTCACTTTTTAATAACAAAATAAATTAAACATTTTTTGTGCTAAAGGGTGACCCAAAAAAGGTGACCTTACCCCCCACCAACTGAACGAAATATCGGTCTGCCAAATGTTCATATTTTCGGGTAAAAAAGAAGGAAAAAAAAAGTGCTCTTACCACCCCCCGGCTTATATTCACCCGGCTGGCCGAGTCGTTGTGAAATTGACTGCGTGATTTTTACATTTTACCTCGGGCCCCCGCCCCCCCCCCCCCCCCCCCTCGAAAAATCCTCTGTACGCCCCCGTCATGTAGATCCTCAAGTAGAGCTCATTGATATCAGACTATTATATCCAGATCCAGATCGACAAATCTATCGTTTTCATGGCCTCTTTTACTTTCTTACATTTATGATTTCTAATTGCAATCACTATCTAGGCCTAACTGTCGGCCATTCTAGTAGACCCTATTCCATTATCAATTATAGGACCTAGAAAGTCTATTCATATTTCATGAGACAAAAATCTCATATTACTGTACATTTCTACCTAAAACACGAGTGTTTAGCAGCTTAAAAGGCAATCAGTCTACTTAAAATGCACACACATTTGAACATACGGGACTAGATCTAGGCCTACATTTACTAAAGTTGGATCTCGGCCCACTCTCATTACGTCGTATTATCAGCTTTATTAGTCATAAAATGAATAACCACAAACTTTGGTTTCTTACCGTACAAATGATACTGGATTGGAAGAAAATCACTGCAGAATAGCGGACTATGTACAAGATTTTATGATGTTGATTCGATAAGAATCCCGTTGTTTGCAACACTCCAACAGGACAGCTGATCACGGGCGAAGGTGAAATGGACTAGAATTATGTCCCGGCATGCTTTGCGATGAAACAACCGTGAAGGCACGTAATGGACTTATACGAGATACTATCTCATTAAAACGAGATACTATCTCATTAAAACGAGATACTATGTCGTTTTAACGAGATACTATCTCATTAAAACGAGATAACTATCTCGTTTTAACGAGATACTATGTCGTTTTAACGAGATACTATCTCATTAAAACGAGATACTATCTCATTAAAACGAGATACTATCTCATTAAAACGAGATACTATCTCATTAAAACGAGATACTATCTCATTAAAACGAGATACTATCTCGTTTTAACGAGATAAAAATATTTTTACCATGTCCTTCCCGGGCTCCGTAGGAAGGAGACATGAAAGTCCTGTATACAAAAAGAGTGACTAAAAATATGTATTCATAAATACTTCTACAGCCAATTGTTTAGTTAATTTCACAATAGAAATATACAATTTCTTCAATAATAATACTATTTCAGTTATAATGTTCAGCTTTATCACATGTTTCAGTCCTTAGCAAAAGGCAAAGCTCCGTAAGTATGACTGTTTAGATGAGTACAATTTCATGTATTAATCAGTAGTCTTACGAAACATGGTCGATGATCTTTGGCGGTACCTTTCAGTTTATTTGATTTGATTTGATTTGATTTATTTATTTTTGTTAGATTTTTTTTTCTCTTGCATTTTTACAAGTATATAACAAACAAACTTTGCAAATTTACACATGCCAAAATAATATATGTAGAATAAAGTAAGGCTGGCTGTAACTAATCGAAAACATCAAACAGGAGGGTTGACAAAGTAAGCAAAGCTTGATAGTATGACTACCCTCAAAGGATACATACTAAATACATTTCATTTCCCTGCAGCGTGCACTGTTTGCGTAGACAATGTTGATCAAATTGTTTTGGGGTGTACGTCGTGGTTATCTTGGATGAGTAGAGGTGTCTATGAATTTACTTTACTTGTGTAATATCAGTAAGTAAAATATATCCACGGTTGTGTGGTAAAGGGTTTTTAATCAAAATCCTTACTTGCCCCATTACAGAGCATATCGACTGATCATCAATTTCAAATTAAACAAAAACGAAGTCCTTCGATTACGTTACAAGCATTGGGATATCGTCTGCTAGTGAGCTACTATGTCAGAGCGTTCACGAGTGAAGCGCGCCATCTCAAACTCATTCATACAATTGTCTATTCGACAGCATAGCAGAGCGTCATCTCTTGGCGAGACTTTTCGAGAACTATATCGTGATTGATATGGGTCGAGGGGGAATCCCCATTTTCGGGACCTATTCCTATGCACGCTGTTCTTACCTCATAGTGCGGTACGGTATGTAATCCCGTAGGATTTTTGTGCCAAAGTTGATTTTTGTGCTGTTTTGGCTTCTAAAGGGTCCCAATTGGCCAAAATGACTTCCATTACTATTTTCCTCTTTATCAGCTAGTTTAACAAATGTTTCCAAACTGCATTTACAAGCCCAATATTATTTGTTTTTGTTTTGTGTTGTTGCATTGTTTACATCTAAAGACAGTGACACCGCAGTTATTACAATTTCAGATGTCTAGGAGTAAAAGAATTATAAGTCGACATAACTGATGAGAAATCATACATTTTTACAGTTCGACTAATTTAAGAGAGATGTCTGACAGTAGTACCCAATCAAAAATCGTAACAAATTCATACTAAGGTGATAATTGATATAGATGCAAGAGATTGTATTTTGTTTAAAGCTTGTGTCTCCCCACTCCCTCACTCTCTCTTTCTTTCTCTCTCTCTCTCTCTCCCTCTCTCTCTTTTATGCTATGTCTACTTTTCCCCTTTCTCTTGCCTATATCACTTAAAACTATTTCACCTACGCTTAATGATTATAATGTTTTCTATGTGTAACAAACAATGTTATGTTTTAGTTCTCAATAGATATGCTAAAAGAATGACAAAAACTGTTGTTAATTACGTTACTTTTTTAATTGTTTGAGCTGATAGAATGGAGAGCCAGCTTGACATTGTGTACTTTGCAAATGTGACAGGTAATATAATAATAACAAATACCAGACTGAACATGAACAAAATAAACATTACTACCAAAACTACTCTTCATAATAAGGAATGCTTAAAAAACTACACTTTACAGCTTGACAAGAAACATATTTTTTACTAAATAAATTCATATTTGGATAATATAAACATTTCATTCGTCTGACAAAGCATTATAATGAAGATAAACGTAAAAGGACTATATTCATAACTAATCTACTTTTTATCAGCTATATTCAACACATGTTTGCAAACTGCTTTTAAAACCAATGGTATTTTTTTTTTTTTTTTTTTTTTTTTGGGGGGGGGGGGAGGGGGCTTTATTTTACATTATAAAGTCAGTGTTAACACAGTTGATTGAATCGCCTGTTCATTTATCTTCTTTCAGTACATACTCAATGTATCATGAATTCACATGCATTTATGATAATAAACAATACTCAATAATAAATCAATATTGTAAATTCAAGTTCTCAGTTCATAAACTTATCGACACAACTTCAAAAGATCGGACACGACCCTCCCTGTGTCAGCTACACATCATTGACATTATATGATAACACCTGCTTTAAACCTGAAATCCCTCTTGAAATCTCGCGATGATTTTGAAATGGAAGAAATTTGCCAAATCTTATAGCGAGCCATTTCGTATCTATGTCAAGCTTTTCTGTATTTCTTTAAACATAACATTTCATCACTATTACAAAGTGGCTAAGCCTTTTGAAACTTCGTATCAATCTAAAAACGGTGTGTACCACTTACAGGGATAACTGTAGTAATGACTCTTCTTTTGTTTGTTTTAAAGTAGTCATTCTCAATCCATGCTTAATTTGAATCCCATCCATTTGAATATTGGTCCACATGATAGCTCGGAAGAAGAAAAAATCATTAAAATAAAAAAATAATCGTCTATAAAGATTATATACAGTGTACATACATATACCCAGTTTACTTCAGCAATTGTGTACACTATTTATAAGTTGCTGTGATTATCATCTTCGTTATCATATTCAGATATAAAATATGTGATCATTGAAATTTGAACATTATTGTAATTCGGTTGTGGACTTTCTAACAACTTCTAAAAAGTCACTGAAATCTCGAAATAACATCAATCCAAAATAATATGTTAGTATTCAATACTTAAAACAAATTCATTTGCGAGACATAGAGATGCTTCAATTTCAACTTAGTTATTCGAACAATTGGATCATTCAATATTCCGTT
This sequence comes from Strongylocentrotus droebachiensis, assembly GCA_035222895.1. Lineage (NCBI taxonomy): Eukaryota > Metazoa > Echinodermata > Echinoidea > Camarodonta > Strongylocentrotidae > Strongylocentrotus > Strongylocentrotus droebachiensis. The sequence continues at coordinate 802 of JAVYIG010018571.1, read as the reverse complement.
GAGGCAAATTAGGGCCTGCAATATGAGGAATTACTTTAGATTCTTTAGATATCTCATACAATAAATTTCTTCTTGAACACATCAAGCTGAAGTCCGTCACACGCTACAATGTTACCAGAAGGAGTTACGAGGCATGGGTTAGTGATGGAGCTTCGGTCTGATTTCTCGTATTCCACGATCTTCCTTGCCTGTATGATACCATCACATGACACCTGATCAACTGCGTATATAGTACGCTCTCTATCCCAGTATGTGATGTAGAGTGTGTCGGTCAGTTTATCAACGCGACACCCTGACACGCACCATTCATCAGAGTGTATGACAGACTTCTCTTCTCCTGATCGTGAGATGACACTGAATCCCGTATCACCTGTCTTCACAACGATATCACCTGATGACAAGGCTTGTATCTCACCCTTCACCTCCTTGCCCTGCATCGTAATATGGCTAATTACTATCTTACCATCAGCAGGATTGATGACGTAGATATTAGACTGATCCCACTCAGCAGCGAGGATCATCCCATCCCTGTCAACATCAACGTACACTGAATTAGAGCTGTTATTCCTCGGTATGATGATGTCTCTAATCACCTTCCATTGTCTGTCATAGAGAGTGATGAATCCATCCAAGCTGCCACCATGAAGCCTCGTCTCCTCTTACCACATACCATTATGTTGCTGTCTACGGACGCGTATGATGTAATACACATACTTCCTCCTTCAATGACTTTCTGTGTGTGTTCAGTTCTGATATTTGTAACATACATGTCACCGTTCCTTGCGTCCTGCACACATATCTC
>JAVYIG010018570.1:0-18560 GCA_035222895.1 Strongylocentrotus droebachiensis | reverse complement strand
GTTGTTATGCCAGAAAGGAAAAGAAAAAGAAAAAATGTTTAAAAACAGAGGTAACTCGAGAATGTAACATGATATGTTTGGTTTCCTTGGTTGGCCCACAGTGCTGGCTAAAATGCTGGTACCTGGTTTATACATGTACTGTAGTTCCTCCTTTTAAATTTATATTGATGATAAATTTATGAAATCTTGCGCAACCTCTCCACTTGAAAACATTGATTGGATGCTCTTGAATAAGTTTTCTAGCAATTTAATTTTTATATTGTGGTTGATCATGTTTGTTCGATATTGAAGTGAGAAATGGCCGTAGAGGAAGATTAAATTTGGAATAGGATGGATGTGAAAATGAATGTCAATGAAGACAAAATTATAATGAGGCAGATAATGAGAGTAAAATATGGAGAGTGAGTGTATATGCATGTGTGTGTGTGTGTGTCAGAGAGAGAGAGAGAGAGAGAGAGAGGAGGGGGGGGGGGGGGTAAAAAACAACATGAAGGGGTCATTCCATGTCAAATCACCCAATGGTTTAACCCGACCATTTTTGATTTTGATGAAACTTTGTGTACTTGTTGAGTCTGATCTCACAGCACCAAATCCAAAATTTTAGGTCAATCGGGTGAGGGGTTTGGGAGATACGGCCCACCAAATTTTGAGATTTTTTCAAAAATGGGGGTGGCGGGCCTACCTTTGAACCCTTGTATTTCGGGACCTAATGGGTCAATCTTCACAAAATTTATATTATTGGAAAGGGTATTCAATAAGGATTCCAAATCTGCCGCCATTTTGAAAATTTGTATATGTTGGGGTACTTTGACCTCTTGACCTAGATTTGACCTTGAAATTGACCTTGTGGATCACGTAACCTTGAAAACATTTTTCATGAAATGCAATCTCTGACATGTTCACTAAAACATATAAAGTTTCAGAGATACAATATTTTTTGTTTAGGAGCAATAAGGATTGAAAGTATCCATACTTACAGATATTCACAATAAACCCTATTATAATGTATACAATACATGCAATATGCACAGTACAACATACATGTACATCTTCAACATGCTTTTTTGTTCTAGGCATATCCATTCTAAGTTCATATACATGTAGGCCTAAAGGGTTAACAGGATGTATGGCTTTAGGCCTCTGAGTCGGTTCTAGGATAATTACCCCCCCTGGAAAACTAACCCCCCGGAAATCCCACCCCCCGAGGAAAATTACCCCCGAGGGACTATCACACCCATAGGACAATTACCCCCAGAAAATTACCTTCTAGGACAATCTGTCCCCCCCCCCCCCCCGAGGACAATTACCCCCCCGGACAATGACACCCTAAGACAATTACCCCCCCCGCCCCCCCCTTATTCGTTAAAGGGGAAGTCCATCCTGATAATAAGTTGGTTTTAATCAAAGCAGATTTTTTTGGGGGAGGTAATTATCCTTAGGGGGGTAATTTTCCAGGGGGGGGGGGGTAATTGTCCTCGGGGGGGGGGGGTGATAGCTTGTCCTAGGAGGTAATTTTCTGGGGTTAATTGTCATCTGGGTGTGATAGTCCTCGGGGGTAATTGTCCTCCGGGGGGGGGGGGGGGTAATTATCCTAGAACCGACTCAGAGGCCTAAAGTCTAACATCCTGTTAACCCTTTAGGCCTATATGAACTTGTCATTTTATTTTTATTCAAGTACTGCTGACATTTAGAATGGGTATGACTAGAACAAAAAAGCATGTGGAAGATGTATGTTGTACTGTGCATATTGCATGTATTGTATACATTATAATAGGGTTTATTGTGAATATCTGTAAGTATGGATACTTTCAATCCTTATTGCTCCTAAACAAAAAATATTATATCTCTGAAACTTTTATATGTTTAAGTGAACATGTCAGAGATTGCATTTCATGAAAAATGGTGTCAAGGTTACGTGATCCACAAGGTCAATTTCAAGGTCAAATCTTAGGTCAAGAGGTCAAAGTACCCCAACATGTACAAATTTTCAAAATGGTGGCAGATTTGGAATCCTCATTGAATACCCTTTCCAACAATACAAATTGTGTGAAGATTGACCCATTAGGTCCCGAGATACAAGGGTTCAAAGGTAGGCCCGCCACCCCCATTTTTGCAAATATCTCAAAATTTGGTTGGCCGTATCTCCCAAACCCCTCACCCAATTGACCTAAAATTTTGGATTTGGTGCTGTGAGATCACACTTAACAAGTACACTAAGTTTAATCAAAATCAAAAATGGTCGGGTTCAGATTTTCAGATTTTTTGGGTGATTTGACATGGAATGACCCGAAGGGCTTATGGAAAGTTGAACAAAGAAATAACAACAAACAGTCATACACTCTAGATGTCATATTGTCATACTTTTAATGAGTTATTTTTGATAAATATTTGTCATAGAATGTAATAAAAGTAGAATAGGGCAGAAAAGAAAGTAATGAATAGGGGGATAGAGAAATGAGAGAGTAGGGGGGGGGGGGGTAGAAACAATATCAAAGTGAGAAGAAAACATTAATGCCAACCAAATTGCTGATTAATTTGGATGGACCTCACTTTCATCTAAAGATAGATTGATGCTTTCCTGTCGAGTTCCTCCCAGTTCACGAGAAGAAATTTGTCAGTTTCCTCTCTCTCCCCACCAAGGCTAGTCTGCAGTCTCAACCCCATAGCAATCATAAGGCCTGTCCTCATCAGCCCGCAGTTGCAATTAGCGGGTTTTGGGGGTCGAGAAAATAGCCTGAGAAAATAGCCTGAGAAATCTTGTTCTTGTTTCCAACATATCCCCCTATTTGGGAAATAGCAGGCTAATTTGCCCTCGGTCTGGTGAAGACGCAATTTTGAGCTTCGGGATTATATCCTCAGTCTGAAAATAGCAGGTTTTTGGGGCAAACTCGAGCTGATGAGGACAGGCCTATATAGTGTCTGAACTGTAGATTGCACGATCTACTGTACCCCATCAGTTTTGTACTCTATCTGATCCTGGCTTTACCTGACACGGCCAGAAACTGACAGAGATACGCTATGCTCAAGATGGAATTGTGTCTAAAGTGTCTGATTAGAGTCTTTGCCTACAGACTACACCAAGGCAGCGCTCAACAGGAAACACACATCCTCACACTGTGAACTTTGACCTCATCTGCATAGAGGATCCCTAAGGAGAAGCCATGAGTAGCCTGCTCCGCTCAGGATTGAATTATTGTCCTCTCGGGGAATACAGCCCAACTTGACAATCGTCCTGGCGCTTCATATTATTCATCTCCATTAGCATTAATTTGCGAGAGTACCGATTGTTTTTTGAGAATCCAAGCATCCACAAATGTTTATGGCTTCCATTATATGATAATGGCAATGTTGTTGATGATCGTGCAGACGCCATGGTTTTGAGAAAAATGAATTGTGTGGCAGTTTAGTAAACTGAAGATGAAATATAGAAAGATTTTGTTTGATGTACAGTGTACATGTTCATCGAGGCAAATGGGAAAGGCGTGCTGTTTACAAGGGAAATTGTTGCAACATTGTAAAATTTAATTTACAACAAAAGAAAATATTTGTAGGTGGAAGGATCCGATACGTAAAAAGGAATAAAGTACTGTAGTAAATACCAACAATAGTAGGAATGTTTCAGTCACAAAGTATTCAGATTGAAAAGAGGAAAAGGAAAGAAATAATTTGTAAAAGGACAATAGTAGGAATGTTTCAGTCACAAAGTATTCAAATTGAAGAGAGGAAAAGGGAAGAAATAGTTTATACAAGGACAATAGTCGAAAAATTTCACTAAATTTTTTACAAAAATCCAATTCATTTTCCTATATTATAAACCAACAAAAATGTATTGCAGACCAAACTATTAAAAAATGATTAAATTCAAATGTCATCAGCACATTTCGTTTCCCGAGGGTTTCTCTAAATGTCAATCTTTTCCATGAAGAGGCTGGACCGGAGGCTAATTGTAGATACGGTTTCATGTGATAGTGAATGCGAGATGGGAAAGTCAATCATCATACCTCCCTTATCAGTGTGTAGATTACACAAACATCATGCTAGCTTCAACAGCAATTGCATTGACATAGCCTCACTCCCAGACAATGCAGTTCATTTTTAAAGGACTAATTACTGTGAAATACGATATTTTGTGAGTTTTTAGTGATGTTTGTATTTTTTGTGGCAAGAACTGTTGTGAACTTTGAGAGTCAATTTATTTCTTGGCATGTCACTTTTGTGTAGCTGGACCACCCCAAAGACATTTTGAAAGTTTCTGGTTGTACATGTACATATCCTGGTCATAAAGAAGAAGAAAACATTTCATTTTGAAGTTTTGAACTTTAGATAAAGGCCATGTAGTGTAGTACATTAACAAAATAATCATGAAGTAAAAAAACAGAAATGATAACCCCATCACATCGGTATTGTGGTTTTATTTTCTTTTTTCTTTAGTTTACATACTGATTTGACCATATTAAATCAAGCAGTAAATCATAAAATAAACCCCAAAAGAGAAAAAAAGGTTGGGGGCCTACAGTATATCAGCATTCTTTAAAAATTATTTTACCAAGAACACTACATCATGAACTAAACAATGAACCAACAAGCAGAAAAAACAAAACAACAACAAACAAACAGAAAACAAGATCAACAACAACGAAAACAACAAACATGTTTGCCAGGAAACAAGTCTAGCGTAGACTCGATAAGAAAAGGTCAATTCTAAGATTGTTGATTTGATCAAGTTCTAGATATACACTTATTAAGAATCCCTCTAGATGTGACGTCGATGGAGGCAAAGATGGAATGATTTCTCGCACATCCTCTTAAATTCATGATTTTAAGATAGCGTATGACTTGTTTGACTGCAATGGAGATGTACAATTCATTTTAATGTATATCCTTCTTCCCTTTGTTTATGTAGAGTATTTAATGTGTGATAGATAAATTGAGTTTGTTATTAACATTATTTAATAAAAAATATTATTGTTATGATTACTGTTAGTGTTGTTGTTGATATTATTATCAATATTATCAGCATCATCAAAAGCAGTAGCAGCATCATCATTTCTCCCTCAATATATGAATTAAATGTACTCGGATGATTATGAATAATTGGGTGGGGAAAGTCAAAAAGGAGTAATTAATTAAACAACATTTAAAAATACAAATGAAATGAATATTTAGGGTCTATAAATCACACTATTTACAGATAAAAATTATGTATGTAGGATGAAGGGCCATACAACAGGCAATCATTGTAATAACAACAACAATAACAACAGCAATGAGATTTTTAAGGCGCTGAATCAACTTGAAATCAAATGCACAAGGTGCACTTGCAAAACAAAAACAAAACGAGATCACATGAGAAAACATGATCTGCATTATAAACAAAGGAACAGAAGTAAGATAGAAGTTAGAACATACATGTACACAAATGGCAGAAGAATTCAGTATACAGCTGTAAGTCGAATTAAACCAAAATGTTTTAATATGAAGAACTTTATCATACGAGCCAGGTGTTATTTTTCCTAGAAAAAGAGGAAATCTTTCAAAATTACTTTCCACACACAGAGCAAATAAAAAGAGAGGTAATTGTCGTGTGCACTCATCAATCTGACTATTGTGTTGCTTCAGTACACTTTACATGTGTTTACATGTACACACACACAAACACATGTACTGTACGCTTGTCTCTGCATTCACCAGTATTTTGTACCCCTTTTGGCCTATTTAGAACACGTTCGATATGAAGGGGATTTCTGTGAAATTTGCTCCTACGCAGAATACATGTAGTGGATAAGCAGTGCAGTTATTGGATACTGGATAAGCACTGCAATGTTTCCCCCAAAGCCCCTCATAGCCCCATATATGGGATCACTTTGTACTCCTTTTTAATCTGCATGTATAAAGGATTAGTAGTTGAGGGATTTTCAGTGGTAGATTATGATATGGGGAAGCAGGGTATGGTTTTATAACAGGATGTGTAACATATGCTTGATTACAGGCCCTCATAATTTTGTAAATTTGTGTACATTGTATGTGTGCTAATACAGTGCATACACGTACATGTACATGTACATGTATGTACATGTATGTGTTGTAGTCCGTTGTACTGTTGCATTTACTGTACATGTACATTATAGTTGCATACAATATGCATTAGTGTCACAAATGATAAGTCGGTCATTTGTTCACTCATTTATTCGTTCCTGAATGTATATCATGAATATATGTCATGAATTTTCCTCAACAATGTTATGATGGATGGAATATTTATTTTAATTAGGGCCTACATGTACATGGACATGTTGTGGGTAGGCCTGACTGTACATTTAGGCCAAATAAAAAAAAAAAACATGTTTAGCGTCCTGTTTTTTCGAAAAATAGGAAGGAGGGGGCCCTTTTTATTTTTTATTTTTTATTTCAAAATGGCCGCTCAAAATGGCCGCTCGGTACATTTTCCCTGACAGTCGGGGCTATTTTTTTTCAAGATGGCCGCCGACAAATCAGAAATAGAGCCATTTTAGCAATGTTTTTCATGTTTTTTTTCTTTCAAAAAAAAAAAATTCCAAAAAAAATTCCAAATTTTTTTCTTCAAAAATAACAAATAAAAAAAAAAAAAAAATAGGAGGCGGCCCCCAAAAAGGAAGCGGGCGGGGACGCTAAACATGTATATTTTTTTTAATGGCCTTACATGAGTAAACTAAAGTGTATCAATATTAATTTAGGCTTAAAGGGCAATCCAACCCTTGTGATGGGGTCATTACTATGAAAGCAGAAAACAAGAAAAGCGTCATGGCGAATGGCGAAAGTTTTAAATAGATCGGACCAATAAAAAGGGATTGTGGCACTACTCGACATATATTATGGATAACGTAGTATTGGTCTTCTACGGAGAAAAGACCCTCCTGGTATTAATTTGAAAAATGGGCATTTTAGTCATTTTGTGTGTTGAAACAAATTGGAAAGTTTTCCGGCACTTTGTTACACTGACATTACTGATTCAGTCAATTTGAAGAGCCCATACATGTACATAATATGTATGTGTAATCTATAGTGATTACATCTTTCAAAAATTCATTACTTTCTAATTTCTTGTCCGATTTTGTTCAAACTTTCACTATTCTGCTTCTCAGATTTGTCTGCCTTTAGTTGTAGAAGTTTTTATTTGAAGATTTGATTTTCCCTTGAACTTACAATGATGACTTGTAGTGTAGTGCATTGCATGTGCTTGTTTTGGGTCGTGATGCCGTTTCTATTGTACATCGGGAGTATGAGCTGTAATAGGTACAATGTAATACCACATTCGCTATACTAGTATAGGTTACTACAGGGCTGAAGCCTTGCCAAGAAAGCACAGCCCTGGACGGACATAATACATGTTGGTATGCAAGCCTGTTCATGTGACATGGCACTCAGATAACATGGATAGACTCGAAGAGTAGGTGTTGTCCTACCCCTAACAGACGGTCTACATTGTTTTACTGGGCGCTTGGGGGCGAAAGGGCCATGTCAGCTGTCCCAGTTGGGATCTGCTGTTGATCTAATGCCAGATCTGCCCTAGATTCTTTTTAGGTACTAGGTGTAGGTGTGTTCACATCCCAAATAGACTGCATGTTCATGTATGGGAGGAGGAGAGAGGGTGTGGGAGACGGAGGGAGGGGGTGAAGTTAAAGGACTGCCGCCCCCCAAGTGGTATTGATCAAAACCCAGTTTTTATTCTGATTAAGCATAATACATGTACACAATGTAGATGTGTTCACATTCTACACCCCGATGTTCATATTAATGTTCTGTAATTACATTTTGAATGGTGTTTTAAAGTTTGAAGCAAGGGGCATTGGAAGCTGAAGATGGTGTCCAGATTAGGCCAAAACTGGATTAGGCATGTCCAGAATGAGTGAGATAAAAAAAACATTCTCACCTTAAAAATTAACTTTCCTTTAAAAACGTGCGACTCTCTCATATTTGATTGGGCAATCACCAACATCTGCCCCTCTGTACGATGTAGGGCGTTTTGAAATGAGGCTAGTCTGTGGAGCGGTGGGGACCGTACGAGGGAGGATGTGTATTCTTTTATCTGATGGCTGACTCAGAGCAGGACGATGATACGACAACTCCAAATTAGCTCTCAAAGATCGTTACACGAAAGAAGCTAGGGAAAGTTAAAACAGATGGATGGAGAGATGGATGGAGTAGGGGTGGAGTAGGGATGGCGGGAGGGAGTAGGGGTGGCGGGAGGGAGGGGGAGAAATAGCAAGAGAATGGGAAAGAGAGAGAAAGAGAGGGAAATGGAGAAGATAACAGTACCGGTATTCAAGCAAGAGAAGGCAGAGATCAGGGGAAGGGAGGGGGAGAGAGGGTGTGAGAAATGGAGGGAGGGAGGTGGGGGGGGGGGGGGGGGGATAGCAAGAGAATGGAAATGAGAAAGAAAAATAGAGAGAGAGAGAGATAATCATTTTGACCTATCTTTAATCAGATATTAAGATTATGAACTAAAACTTGTTGTTTCCAAACAAAGTCACTCTTAGATAACACTAAATTCTGAGAGATATTTAAAAACTCTGATAGGAAACGGGATAAAAGAGCTCCCCAAATCTGTATTTCCTATTTTTGTTATGACCAAAGAGATAGTTCATGCACATTGTACATTGTACATTGTACATCATACATATTTTGTATTGTCCATTGTATGTGTTCAGTATCTTTTGATGTGTACATATATTGTCCCCTTTTCAGTTTCAGTTTCTTTTCAATACACTAGAGCCATTAAGTAGGTCATTTATGTTACATTATTTTAGGACACGATTGCATTTGAAAAAGAAGCCATAAAATATGAATTGCTGCCTATAATATGACGTAAAAGTAAAACCTGTAATATTATCTACATGTATCTGGTTGGCATAAGGAGCACTGCTAGAAATGCCTTGTGTTTGATATGACATTTGAGTTTGAACATCTAAACTGATAAATCTATAAAGTAAACAGTATTTTGTACAGCTGCACAAAGTATAGCAATATCAATCCCCGTTAAAGGTATCATTAAGTTCTGGTCATGTGATTGCATCGTGGAAGAATCTGTTTGAAAGTGATTGGAAAAGGTTAATAATGAAGCACATTATTATAAGTAGTCTATTGGTGTATACTGTAAAGTGTTTAATAAAATGATCAACAATTACTGAATGTCACATGCACTGTGCATAAAAATGTTCATATGGGACTACACGCACAAATGCCATGTTTGTGTTGGCCACACACCTTAGCTATTTCTTGTCGTATTTATAATACGAGGGCATTTGAAGAGCCATCCTTCTCAGGGGACATGTTTTCTTCCAAACCGACTTTAAGTTTTAAAAGAATGAAAAAGCTCACAAATGTCAACCTTTCCCAGAACTCGACCTTCTCTTTAAAAGCGGAGTTTGCACGCTGTCAATATTTTGCGTAATTGTTTGATGTGTGGGCCAAAGATCTTCCTTTCATCCCGGCGCTTCTTACTGCGTTTATCGAGATTGGGGTGACAGAACAATTGAATTCCGATTCCAATAGGGCATTCGCAAGGCAAATTTGTTGTGTTAGGTCATGAGATAAATCAACCTGATCTTTGATGCGATGTGTGACTTCTGCTGGCATGAAATAACATTTTGAAATGACATTTGGAAATGCAAGGGGTCCCAAACAATGGAAAAGGGCAATGTGCTATGTACACTAGGCTTGTTCTCATCAGACCGAAGTTACAAAAATAACCTGCTATTTTAACTTGCCGATCTCAAATTAGTTGCAATTAGCGGGCTATTTGGTCTAGAAAATATCCCAATAAATGTTGGTCTTGTTTCCAAAATAGCCCGCTATTTGGGAAATAGCGGGCTTATTTGCCCCCGTCCGAGCTACCGTAAATCTCTGTGTATAAGACGCACATGTGTATAAGGTGCACCCCTATTTTGTTGTTTTGTTGTCGAAAACCCACGCGGGGAAGGACCTTCATTTAACATCAAGGTGCAGTTGAAGGCGCCGATTTGTGAACTTGTCACTTGTGAACTTGTCACAAATAATAGTAACAATGTCGTATTTAGAAGAATGTGTAAGATCATTAATGTAAATTATAAACAATAGAGTACCTAGGATAGAACCTTGTGGTACACCATGTGTAATAGGAAAACAATTGAGGAATTATTATTATAAACTACATATTGAGATCTATTAGAAAGATTACTTTCAAACCAAGATGACTGACAAATTAGAGCGTTGTTGTAGTTTCCGAGTGGTGAGTCGACACACCGATTACTGAGCTGGGAGACATTGCCAGGCATAGCGCCAAAAAATTGAAACCTGTGTATAAGACCCACCCCCGACTTTCAAATTTTTTTCGGCGGCAAAAAAGTGCGCCTTATACACGGTCTGGTGAAGACACAATTTTGCAACTTCGGTCTGATGATGACAGGACTGCAATGTGTTACATGTCCATAACCTCATGTATGATAGCTTGGAAATGTGAAAAGAAAACTTGAGAAACTGAAAGTGTAAAAAAAAGTATGGCTATGCGGCTTTGTAGTACATGTTTGATACTTTGACAGTTTTTTTATTTTTTAATGCATAATAATAACCTGATGATGAGCTTTTATTGTTCTAAAGTCCTGATTTTTCTCTACAAGCCTCATAAAAATATCAGAGGTTATTTATTATAGATTCTTTTTAGTACCAATTAGGCCATATTTAGTCCATCATTACTGAAACCAGGATCATGGAGCAATTTATTTTAGGAAAGTTCTAAAGAGCTCTGGAATGTACATGTATAACAAATAGCACTTGTATATTAAAATCAGTGAGAAACAGGGAAGTCACTCTGAAATGTCCTCACTTTTTCTGCAGCAATCATAAACAGCTCTAAATTTGTTTTTCCTATACTGTCAATAATAAAGGATTTGAAAAGTAGAATAAGAACAAAAAATTAGACATTTCCCTTTCAATCTATTAATTAATATAAATTTGGAGATGCGCAAACAACATATTATTATTTAAGCTGCCGATATCACCCTTTTGATGTACACTGTAGTAGGCCCTACACATTATTGGACTGCAGAAAATGGCAACAAAAAAAACCCTTCTTTACATGATGTACATGTATGATAGTACATACGGTAGGCCTATGTATTTACAAATGCTAGACTACGCTGCATTCTAGCTACAGCCGAGTGCTGACAACTAGCAAATGGCTGGCTTCCTGTTCCCCCCAACCTCTGGCCGGATTACGAGCGTAAGGGGGACTCACGAGAGAGAGAGAGAGATAGAGCGTGGCCAAAAATAGATCTCCGCTAGCCAGCCAGCCAGCCAGCGCTTGGATCCGTTGTCGGTACCTTCAAAACAAGATGACGTCCATCGTTTATCACCATTTTGAACCTCTCCGTCGTCTACACACATTTGTATGTGTGACCGATGCAAACTAATGGCCATGAAGGTTTCCGCCTGTCAGCTTGACCTTTTGACCCCCATGTTGATTTCTGATATGAACTACATGTAGTCCATAATACCAGGGGCACGTCTTATAAAGAGTTGGTATTAATTGCAACTAATTTGCAATTGATATATCACAATTATTTACATTTATAAAAGATAGGGGACTGCAGACTTACGATCGATTGGAGGTCTTGAGATATAAGACAGATATCAACATTGGTATTCTACTTGTATACATACAAGTACGATCAGCAGTGTGCTCATGTACATGTAAATGTTGGACAACCCCCCCCCCCCCTCCCCCCCCCAAAAAAAAAAAAAAAAACTCAAGGTCTTTCTTGTAAAGGTGACCCCAAAGTACATTCACATACACATATATGTAGGCCTACATTTTAATGGTATTATATTGATCTATAAGTTTTCAACACCATTTATTTTGCATCTATTTCATTTTCAACATACTGTATACCGAATTCAAAGGTAAAATTTATTATTTGAGTTGTCTGTTCAGAGTGAACTTTATCAACATTTGACTAGCCTCTCACTACATGTCTAGGCATTATGCCATTTCTTATTTACATATCGCCAAGCCTATGTTTTTGGGCAATCCTATCAAAGCCTTGAACCGCTCTATGTTCGGAGACCCTAGGCTGTGGTTTCCTGTTTAATCTACAAAGGTCACATGATCGAACGATGAGTGAGCTGTGGAACGCTTTTTCCTGACGCTGGGAAGCCCAATGAGGTCATGGAATAGCCCTTGATCGGGAACGAGTTGCCAATTTGTGTCCTGTTTTTGTCGCGTTGTAAAATATGACCAAAGCATAAAATTGTATTGTACAAATGTAGGCCTACATGTACATTGTATAAGCATACATGTACCGTATTTGCCGGCGATAAGGCCGCACACCCAATTTTTTTTCTGTTGTTGTTGTTTTGTTGCCGAAAACCCACGCGGGGAAGGACCTTCATTTAACATCGAGGTGCAGTTAAAGGCGCTGATTTGTGCTTGTAAACTTGTCACAATGTCGTTTTTAGAAGAATGTGTAAGATCATTAATGTGAATTAAAAACAATAGAGTACTAGGTCCTAGGATAGAACCTTGTGGTACACCATTTGTTATATAAAAAAAATTGAGGAATTATTATTATAAACTACATATTGAGATCTATTAGAAAGATTACTTTCAAATCAAGATGACAGACACATTTAAGTGTTGTTGTAGTTTCCGAGTGGTGAGTCAACACACTGATTACTGAGCTGGGAGACATTGCCAGGCATAGCGCCATAAATCGAAACTAAAAAAAAAAAAACTAAAAAAAAAAAAAAAATGTTTACTCTTTCGCCGCATAGGCCGCACCCCGACTTTTTGATATTTTCTCTTCCAAAAATACTGCAGCCTATACGCCGGCAAATACGGTAGTATAGTGTAGAACATGAGAGAAAGAGATGTTAATTTGTATTCACTTCTGTTGCAATTCTGAACACAGAGTATGGATCGGAAAATTAATAGTGGAGACCATAGCTATTTGAGAGGGATAGTTACGTCACTGGAAGTTGCGTCTGATTGGTCAGGCATTTCATGAAGCTCCAAAATTGTTCCCTCTCATAGAGATTGTACATGGACGGAACTTTTTGGAGCAACATGATTTAAACCTATGACCAAACTTTGTGTACGCATGTCACAACTATCTCTCTCCATACGCTCCATCAAATTTGAAACATGTACTTTGTTCAAAATCTTTCCTATTTTTGCTCATTCACTTTGGTGATTGAACAACTTATTCAGTGGTTAATTAATTCTTTCTTTAACATAGGAATCACCTGATTATCACCGTAGGTATTTGGGTTAAATAGGATTGCACTTTTTAACAGAAATTTGGGCAAATAAAGATTGTACTTGTCAGGATTAAGAGATTATAGGATTATAAAAGATTAGGTTTCTAATTAATCTGCTGTTATCTGCACGTAAGGTAAATTTAGTTCCACCTGGCTAAATTCTCTGCATAGGCCTTGTGGTACCTCCATGGTCAAAATGTTCTAGATTAGATACCACATTTTAGTGTCCTGTGCTTCACTTCTCTTTTCTTCTCCCTAATGTAGATATGGTACCCCATGCACCTAAATTGCATACTTGATCAAATTTGTCTAAGCCCCCCCCCCCCCCTACTCCCCTTTCATACCCCCCTTTCATACCCCCTTTTAATCCCTGATGAAGACAGGCCTTGTGGTCAAACTGTTTTAGATTAGATAACACATATTAGTGTCATGTTCTTCACTTCTCTTTTCTTCTCCCTAATGTACCCATGCATCTTTGCATACTAGATCAAATTTGTCTAAGCCCACCCCCCCCCCCCCCCCCATACTCCCCTTTCATATCCCCTTTTAATCCTTATGTACCATGGCAATAATGAGTCCTCCCAATCAATGGTTCAATTAACAGTTGGTCCTACCTCCTGTCTATTCTTCACTCTGCAAGGGGCCAGACCAAGAACAAAAGGCAGCACCAACAAGTGACCCTTTCACTCTCTCCATTTAAACCCCCTCCTTGGGCATCATAGAGGTGCTAGAGGGTCGGTCAATAGATCCTTTCTCCTCCTCTTTGTCAAAGAAATCCTGTGGTTCCTAGTCCGTATTGATTATTTTGTTGAGGAAGGACCTCAGAAGGGTGAGTTTGTAAAGGAGGATGATCTGTACATGTATATGGAGGTCAGGGCCTGTTTCATGAAACTTATTATCGATGACAAGTTACAATTATTGTTATAAGCTAGTGAAATCGTGGCATCTGATTGGCTGAGAGCAAATTTGTCATCGATAACAAGTTTTATGAAACAGGGCCCCAGTCTGTCCCCACTTGGTGATTTGATTTGAATTAAAGTCTAACTTTGAAGCCCACTGCCTTGGACTGTTTTAATAGAACGCTTGTTAATACGCACACTGTAACTGTAACTTACAAGAAAACATTTAGCATTTTACCGAGGAACCAGTACAAGAAATTAAGGAATATTGCTTGTCTTGGGTATTAGAACAGCCTTTTATTCCTTATTAAACAGTGGTAAATGTGCACACTGTAACTTACAAGAAAACATTTTGCCTTTTACCGAGGAAACGGAACCAGTAGATGAAATTAAGGAATCTCGGGTAAGTTTTAAACTGTACATACTAATTTTTCCTTATTGACATACACGTGAGATCAATATCAGAAAGGTCAGGTCGGTGCCAAACTCTGTTCAAGTCATTCATTTCTCTTTTCCAACCTGTGGGCTGATATTCTATCACTTTCATGTGATAAAAGATGTTTCAGTATGGTTTTGGATGTTCCCCAGGGAGGGAGATGGTGCACACATTTCATGTTTAGCAACAAGAAATGACTCACATGTAATATGTTCATGGGTAAATTACAATTGCTTTAGGAATTTTTGCTTGTATTGCTATTTTTTCACTTCATATGATTCTATTTAGTGAATTATTTTATCATGACAATACTTAAATTGTAAAAATATTGTACAATTCAGCCCTTGGGCTGCGATACACATTTTTGGTTAAATAAATCATTACTATTATTATACGAAGTAGTATTTATTTCCATAGAAAAGCATATACAATATAACAATATAACAATACAAAATAAGATAACAAGGAATCTTTCCTTCACATAGTGAATAGACATATTATAAAGACGTGAAAATCGTGGCCCAGGACGTTGACATTACTCAGGCAGGGCCTAACATGTAAACATATACATACAAACATATATACTTGTTCTAAGATCATTAGCAGTCAGAAATATCAATTATAATATGAAAAATTAATTATGGGGTTCGTTCAATCCAAAAATATAATAATATTTATGTAATGTAGAACGTAATGGTAAAGTTGTATTTAGTCTGATATTGCCAACCAGTGATGAAAGTGCAAACATATTTACAGTCAGTACAGATAATACTTCTATTTTCTAACAATATCAAGTGATATTTTCGGAAAATCACTGTTTTCAATTTGATGAAGTGGGAAATTATCAAGAGCTTGCGCTGTTCTGTGCGTGAATCAACAATTCCATCATAACACCCAATTTTAGCTATTTCAGTCCCCAAAATAGCTGCAAGGACAGCACAGGAATAGATTTGTTTCAGGGGATATAGGGATAGCAAGTTTCTAATTTGGTCTCTATTGTGTTGTGGTCATATCATATGACATAAATAGTACCATAGTACCATACTGTACATGCATGCACGCATCTGCTGTTACACAAGGAAGCGATAGGAATATGCAGTGGACAACATGAATCATTAAGAGACAAGAATGTTTCAAGTGATATTTTGGTGCCTTCCTTGTCGATGTTTTGATAGATCCCATATTTTAAGGCCTCTTGCAAAGAAACATCTACACATGTACATTTAGGCAAATTGTTTGCCTGCCTAAACAAGCCATGATAATGTCTGTGAAAATGAAGTTCCTCTTTTAATAGTAACATCCATAATTGTGTTATAACAATGTGCCGTAAAAACAAAACTTTTCTATATCCTCCTCAAAAATTTGCCATTGTAAGACAATTTTATAGATAGTTTTGTTTTGTTGTCTCATTTTGGGTCTTTGGCTCAGTGTAGACCAGTTGTATCGTGACGGGGAGGTCCCGGGTTACTTTGAAACCAAGTCAATGTGCTCGTTCCCTCTGGTAAGGCATCGATCCTCATTTCCAAGTCCCTTGGAGAGGACTTCAAGCTGTCGGCAAGTAGTCTCTGACATTTCCATTGACTTCTTCAATATTTTTTCTAAATTTATTTTAACATAATTTCTTTCTCTTTATCTGTTGTCTCCAGGAATGTCATCACTCAACCGGAGTGCAAACTTTGGTTCCCAATCCAGCGCCTTCTGTTCCTTCAAGAAGGGTCACGTCGACCATGTCGTCGCTGCAACGCATCAGCTGCGGCAGTCCGCCTCCAACAACAATGACGTCATAGTAACCACCAATCCCCACACGGGGGTCTCCACATCCACAAGCACGTTACGGACAGTCCCCTTGACAGATTCAAATTCACAGGACCCACTGCCCTTGGAGTCGACCTCCAAGAGCAGTGGGTCCTCATCGTCCCGAAGAACTCAGAACGTCATTCAGGCGTCAACAGTTAGGCTGTTGGATACGTACCAGAAATGCGGGTTGAAACGGAAGAGTGAGGAGAATTTGGATAATCATCGTCAGTACAGCAGCACGAGGCATTGACCGACACGAGCGCACAGAACGAACTAACCGGGAACGATTACAAGGACAGGACGGAACGAAGCGATAAACACGAGAAACCGCATACATCTAATCACTCAAGTAAGGCAACAACAAGTAATGCTAATACGGCAACAAACTCGAATAAGAATGCGAACGTCGTCGAAGAAGAGTTCGTCGGGCGGGGAAGGCGATTATCAGTTGGTACAGCACGAGGTGCTGTGCTCGTTAACGAACAGTTATGAAGTTTTGGAGTTCCTGGGAAGGGGGACGTTCGGGCAGGTAGTCAAGTGCTGGAAGCGCGGTACCAATGAGATCGTTGCCATTAAGATCCTCAAGAACCACCCGTCTTACGCGCGGCAGGGTCAGATTGAGGTCAGCATCCTGGCGCGGCTGAGCGCCGAGAACGCTGACGACTTCAACCTGGTGCGCGCCTACGAGTACTTCCAGCATAAAAACCACACGTGCCTCGTGTTTGAACTCCTCGAGAAGAACCTCTACGACTTCCTGAAGCAGAGTAAGTTCCGCCCCCCTCCCCCTGAAACACATCCGCCCCACCCTGCAACAGGTACTGGTAGCGCTTCTCAAACTCAAGACCCTCGGATTGATACATGCAGACTTGAAGCCTGAAAACATCATGCTCGTCGACCCCGTCCGGCAGCCATACCGCGTGAAGGTCATTGACTTTGGGTCGGCGAGTCACGTCTCGAAAGCAGTGTGCTCAACGTATCTCCAATCAAGATATTACAGGTGTGTAAAGTTTCTTCTTCCATTCAGTTTAATATGATTTCAAATGGATGTTGAATGTTTTCTTCTCTTGCAGATGTTGTGACCTACCGGTACATGTACAATGCATACATGTATGTTTCTAAAAATGCATGGAAATAGAGAAAAAGTTAGATTTGAATTTGTGAGCAGCATTTCAGGTTACGGCAGACATGTTTGTACTGTAATTAGGCTACTTAGAGGAACTTTTCTGGTTACTTTTTTCTCACTCCACTACCTTTCCTTCTCCATCTTAATATTTTCCATAAATTCAGATTCATTGTTTGCATGAAAATCTCTTTCTTTCGGTAACCTCGTTCATCAACATGCCAACTGCAATGGTAAAAGAATTCAAGTATTTTTTGGGGGCAGACACTATTTCTTTTTATATCCATAAACATATAAACTGATAACTGTTGTTTACTGCGGATGTCGATGTCAACTGTAGTTCATGTTCATAAAAGCTGATTTGGATTTATTACTTTACGACTTCAAAGGGGGACAATTAGGATATTATTATGACATGTTTTATGGAATGTGATGAAGCTTTTTCAAATACAAACAAGTCATTAAAGGGATGACTCAAAGATGAACTGTTCTCCAAAGATTTGTTCTCGCAAATGTTCATACCGGTAATTCAAATCGAACAAACAAATAGTCAGAATCTGGACTTGTGGGTTCATTCTTGAAAATGAAATACATGAAATGTGTTCTTATTAATCAGGGAGTTTGATGCATTTGCAATCTAAAAATATCATTCCATGGATCTATTTATCTCATGGTACCTTTGATACAATTGTAGGTCAACCTTGTGATGAACAAATCTTTGTTATAAAATACCGACATAAAGAGTCACTGAGCATAAACGATTTAATATCAAACTTTGCGCTCCTTTGGTTTGTCTGTTTTTTGATGACTCCCAACTTTCTTTTGAGTACATGTAGCAATATTTTATGAAGAGGAACTGTGTTCGATTATTAAACTCCTTTATCAACATACATTTGTAATGTATTTATTCTGGATTTTATTTGACCGATTCAGTTTATGTCTGGCTAAAGTACATGTACTTATGTATTTATTTCTAGCCTTTAAGATAAATATAGGCCTATATTTACCTTGTTATCATTCCTTGTAAGTTTGTCAT
>JAVYIG010018569.1:0-18572 GCA_035222895.1 Strongylocentrotus droebachiensis | reverse complement strand
TTAAAGGTAAGAGGGAAATCCCCGTTGGTAGTTGCCTTAATTGTTCTCCCGAAATTGACGGATGATATCCGAAACTTGGAATATAGGAAACTGATCTACACGTGAGGCATGCTAATTATAATGTACATGTCATGTAGATACAGCACCATCCGGTACGGATGTAGGGATTGTTTTAAGGTGAATAGAAAGCAGAAGTGCTGCAGTCGATTTCATTTGGTCTGTATCCTTCCTTCTCGACTACCATTAATCTGTTTGCGCTGCCTGGGCAATGAATTGTTGTTTACAGAATAATTCACGAGCACGTTGCAAAGACACAGCCGTTCGAGTACTAGGAGGAAATGAAGGGGTTTATTTTGGTCATCTTTGGTGTAATACCATATCTTATCAATACCAACTACGCACTCTGGAAAGTAAGTACATCATGGTGATCATACTAAGTAAAGGTTTCATTTTTCAATTCGCTTTACTTTCATTAAAGTGTTAGTTAGAATAGACATCATCATAATTTCCAGCCTTGTGACTGTTCCATTTTAGAATAAAATAGTACTTGTTCATCTAAAAACAACGCTTTTCTTTGAAATATTTTCAGTATGAACATGTTCCTTCTTTAATAGTTGTAGTATTAATAGCAGAAGTAAATTAGTAGTAGTAGTAATCGTAGTAGTAGTAGTAGTAGTAGTAGTAGAAGTAGTAGTAGTAGTAGTATAGTAGTAGTAGTAGTAGTAGTAGTAGCAGCAGTAGTAGTAGTAGTAATAGGAGCGAAGTAGGAGTATTATGTAGAAGAGTTATTTCTATGAATTTCGATACCGAGTGTCAAATACTTAAACCAACTTCATCAAGAAATTAGACACTTTAATTATTCTCTCTGTAGTTGCGTCTTCAGTACGATATCGGCAAATACAACCTGCCTTTTTAACATAAATCAGTTTAAAACATTATTGTACTGCATTTGTTCCGTTTATCTCTATATTTTCTGGTCTCCAGTATTCTCAACTGCCTCTGACTACATAAATATTTAGTTATTTCTCTAAATTCCAAATGATCTCAAAGAAATAGCTGGATTATAATTTCGTCAGTTAGTATCATTATTTATGGGAATGAAGTAGGTAGGTGGGATTATCGTGGATGTCTTCGTTTCCGTTGTGTACTAGAAGATGGCCTGTGTGGAAACGTTTATTTTTACATGCATAAACATACATTAGTGTATTATTCGGGAGCTAATAATGGTAAAACTTAACGCAGTGGACATACATATCCCCCATCAGTAATTATTTAATCAAGATATAACATTTGTCAACATTTTGGTCAATTAAATACGGTTCTCACCTGAAACCGCAAGGCCCGACTGCGTTGTGTAGTGGTAACGGTTATGCCGTTCTCAACCGGGGACTAGACAACGATTCTCAGCCTTTTGTGTAGAAATGTACATGGTTGCATCATAGGAGTCATAATAATATCGTTACCTTACGTCCAAATGTGTAAGCTTTCACACTATAAGATAATTTAAAGGCTTGGTTGCTCTATGTAGTTGAATGTTATTAACCAATATTCATATAAGCCCTATACGTTTGCAAGGGGGGGGGGGTCTAAATGTTGTACAAGTTGCAGGGATCCGGGGCAACATGGCACTATAATGGGATTTAGGAATGGGACGGATAATGAAGGTCAAGTTAGGTCGACAGCTAAACGATCTCACACTTGTGTAAATTTTGACATTCAGGACCTCTTTTCAAGAGAATGTGATATATGACATTTCAAGAAGATGTACTTTACAAATTATGTAATTTAAAGCTATATATAAACTTAAAGTGTAACTAATGGGCGCACGATGCCGAGTTTGTCCTGGTATCGAGCTAACCTATCCACGGGGGTACTCGCCTAATATAAGGTAAATGATATGCCGCTCTAACGGGTTACTTTTTTTGCATAAAAATCTCTAAACATGGGGTATAATTTTCCTATAAGTGCCCCCACTTTTCAAATCTTTGCCTGAAAAAAAGGTTTCTATTTTATTCAGGATGATATCTCATCCATAAACTCGCAAAAGTGAAAATTCGAGATGCAAAATTCTGTAAAATCATTGAAATCAATTCGCTTTTGTTTCCAAAGTCCTCGCCGATGGTCCCTGGTCGCACAGATTTATCAATCTCATTAATTTGAGCTCCGCTTCTGACTTATTTATAAAAGGGTAATCCCCCTCCCCTCCCTCCCTCCTCGAGCGTACGCAAAACAATAAGCAATAAACCAGGGAGTTGAACCGGACTCCTAGCTAATTGAAGGATCCCAACTTAGCCTATGCCACTACAACTTCCGGGTACCACCTTCTGAAAGCACCAGGAAACTTGTTTACTGACGCGCAATTAGATATCCAGGAGGAGTAGGAAGTGTTCAGGAAAAAAGACCCCCCCCCCCCCCCCCCCCCCCCCCTCCTACTCAAAAATGGGTTGCGTTTTTAATGGAAATACCATTTTCTGCCAAAATGACCCTTGGAAATGGGTATGGGATTAGACGCTTCAGCCGCACTCCCCCGTCCAAACCAAATCTGAGTACCCCCCCCCCCCCCCCCTGCATGGACCTTCCCTATATATTGAAAAATTATGAACTGTTGGGGCAGGAGCATATTCCAACATTACGTGGTAGACCTACCTATCACCAAGATAGTACCTAACAAATGTGGCGCAAACGGATCGTTGTCTGACTCTCGTCACTTTCGTCATGCGCGTGGGTTCGAGTCCTGGGCCTTAGTAGACGAAAATGCAGAAATTATTGTCGCCACGTTAAGCACACGCTAATGAGTTCATATTTCGCTTTCGTTCGTTGTTTCCGCATGTTTCAGTTTCAATTCCTGGTCCAGGAATTGAACTTTACATAAACATATCATGGCTATTTTAATTCAATATAAGATTTTAGGATTCAATAAACATGTATTTCCTTCTCATGATCAATATGAAACAAAATGAAGTATTTACAAAGGAGGATGATGCGAAACTTCTATAAAAAGATTTGTGCTAAGAGTCATCTTTTATACGGTTTACACTTTTCCACTATCAACTTCATATTATCAAATAAAAAGAGAGCGGCCATTGACAAATTCAATGATTATATGGTATTTATATTCAACATTTCATAATTTGTGTCAGACAAAAATCGCTGTGACCCCCCCCCCCCCCCCCCCCCCCCCGCCACACACACACACACATTCTCACATCAGGGCCTTTGTGGGGCACCTGATTGTGGGGTATTTCTGTGCGTTCCAGATATACCTTGTGGTCCCCTACTAGTAGGGTATGTACAACCTGGCGATAACAACCCGGCGGTGTGCTTACGATGTTACCATAAAAAAGTGTGCAAGTTTTAGCACACGCTCACAAAGAGTCATTTATGGGGTACCACTTCTAATGCCCCGCAGGGCATAGGACACCGAATATACAGTCATTTGAAAGACTTTACTCTGTGGGGTCCTGAAAAAAATACCCCACAAAGTAAAAATGCCTCACAAGGGGTATGTGAAGCGCACATAAAACCCCACAAGAATGCTGAGGTGAGAGCACTAACACACACACATACGCACACGCACACACACATAACGCCCACACAGTATTTATTGCATGACATAATCTCTGCGCACCTAGGAATTGTACCCGCAGTAACTTAGCTCTATGTTTAGATTTGTTTCAGTCGAATCTGACCCTCACACTTATAGCAGTGTGTATCAAATAAATGTTATTCAAATGCAATTCAGTTCATTTTGTATCTTCTTCCTTATTTATAAATCATTGCCGGAAGTTTGCTTTGTCTACATGCGTAATACACAAAAAATACAGATGATGGATAAGATGACAGTACAGTATAATGTTAACAAGATATATAACATTTTAAAGATGAAGTATGAGACAATTTTTGTAGAATTAATTTGTGATTTTATCTAAGTTTACTTTCACCCGCTAAATTAGTTAAATATAACCAAAACTTTAATTTGAATAAAAGACGGAAGGTAGAATGTGTAACTTCACCCTAAATAAAACAAAATTAAGAATTAAAAACCTTTATCTGGCATCCTGAATGTTACCCGGCGCTTTAGAACATCATTTAGGAAGATATTAATCAACATGTGCCACTTTCCACCCAGATGTAAATGGGAACCAGAATTTGCTAGGGCCCTCATGGAGAACAGCAGTGATGCTGATGAGGCTTCCTTGGGTAAAAAAAATAGTAGTAATAGAAGTAGGAGTAGTCGTAGAGGTAGAGAAGTAGAAGTAGTAGTTGTAGTTGAAGTAGTAGTAGTATTAGTAGAAGTAGTAGTAGTAGTAATAGTAATAGCAGTAGTAGTATCATCAACATCATTGTCTTTGATATTATCATTAATATTGATATTTTTATCAATCTTTTTTTTTTAAATTACCGTTAATACCGTTATTATTATTATAATTATTATTATAACTGTTATTATCATCATCATCAGTTTTATCATTATGCTATTTAAATACCAGATGATATCAGTTTGGAGGATTCGGAAGTGGCAAATGTAACCTCTCCAAACTACCCGAACGACTATGAAGAAAACGCTGACATCCTGTGGAGGGTAATAGCTCCACCAGGCTACAGGGTGATGCTGCACTTCATGGATCTGCACATCGTCGATGGTCAAGACTACGTCACCGTCTACGAAGGTAGGACGCCTACATTTGAAGAGGCTGTGCAGAGAATTCGTAAATCTGGGTTCGACCGTCCTCCAAACATTACCTCTGTAGGATCCTACCTCTGGGTCCGATTCACCAGTGATGCGGAATCTAATGATAAAGGATTCAAAGCCCTGTTGTCGTACATTCATATACGTGGTGAGTATTCTTCGAGTTTAAATCAACTCGTGCGAAGCAGGCGCGGAACTAATATTGTGGGGGGGATGCTTTGGAGGCTGAAAAGTTTAGGGGTTCTGGCTTTCATTTTCTACCTGTATCTCCCTTTACATTCATATGTATTCAAGGAAAAAATGGGGAAAACATAAAGAAATTGTGGGTTACGCTATTGGTGCTAAGGTATCTTCATTTTAGGTAATTTCTTTTCTCTCCTAAGAATACAAGTATAAATGGAAAGGCCTATTTCAGGCAGAATTATTCGACCATGGCTGTATAAAATACACATTATGGGTGGAATGAATAACATTGGTGGGTATTCGAATGTTACTAGAAATACGATTTTACTATGAATTTGACGGTCATGCCGATTATTGATAGATGTTATGCCATATCTATA
The DNA here is from genome assembly GCA_035222895.1 of Strongylocentrotus droebachiensis. NCBI lineage: Eukaryota > Metazoa > Echinodermata > Echinoidea > Camarodonta > Strongylocentrotidae > Strongylocentrotus > Strongylocentrotus droebachiensis. Next base: position 13,319 of record JAVYIG010018569.1, on the reverse strand, counting down.
AACTTTTATACTAAATGTAAAATCTTGGAATTCATCTTAACTTGAGTCCGATCTTTAATCAGTATTTGTATCAGTTATATGAAACACGAAAAGATCAAAAACTAGTCAAAACTCATCTGAAGGGCGATTTCAATGCCCTATCGTGTTCCAAAATAAATCATGTATGGACTACGTAATACTTCATGACAATGTTCGCACACATCGAAAGGCAATGGTCTTTAGTTGGTGTTTAGGAAGTCTCTGCGATCATATTATAATTGCATATACTTCTTCTGGTTAAAAAAAAATGCTTCGATTGAAATTCCAGATATATTTCTGACGATTGTGGAGGCAGCCAATATCACATCTCCTAACTACCCAAACCAATACGACAATTATGCCGATATTCTATGGAAGGTTATAGCGCCATCCGGGTACAGAGTGGTACTCCATTTCAAGGACTTTAACACGGAGAAATACCAGGACAACGTTACTGTCTTTGAAGGTCGGGCACCAGAATTTGAGAAGTCCGTGATGAGAATTCATGAATCCGGCAGCACCATTCCTAGCAATATTACCTCTGTTGGATCCTATCTTTGGCTTCGATTCATCAATGACGATCAATCCATGTTAGGCACACACACAGGATTTAGTGCACAGCTTTTGTTAGCTGATGTACCAGGTGAGAAAGAAATTAAGTTCATTTTCAAAATCTCCATTTTAACATTTGCATATATAGTAATCACACACTTCACAGTTTCAAAGACATCAATCAAACACGTAACCGTTTGGTAGACGGTTCATGATTCCGAAGGTTCATACTTCTATATCTGGGGATTTATAATCCCGAAAATAAAATAGGGTTCATAATTCCGAAGGTTTGTTCATCTGATGGTTTCATAATTTCGAAACTTATATAGGGTTCATTATTCCGAAATCAATACAGATCTCTATGTCATTTTCGGTAATATGAATATCCAAAATTATGAACCCTATTAGTTCGAATATACCAACCTTCGGGATAACGACCCTTCGGAAAAACTACGTGTAGCCGTAAAATTGGAATATCATGTATCACAATCTCCGAAATTACTCTGAATGTATTGAAAATAGTGCGATGTCAAACATGGAATATTCATGTATAATATAATGCCAGTTTACTTGTGTGTCAGTGTTTGCGCATTATAAATTCCTCCTGAATCTGATATACATACGTAAATTAATCGCTCATCTTGAATCTTTTCCCCCTTGAATTAAAATCAGTTATTGATTTGACGCTTACGAAGACCGCCAACTTGACATCGCCTCAATTTCCAAACCAATACGACAACAACACTGATGTTCTATGGAAGGTGAAGGCTCCAACTGGCTACAGAGTTGTAGTGACCTTCGTACATTTCAATACAGAGCATGAAAATGACTTCGTTACTCTTTTTGAAGGACTTTCACCCGTTTTTAAGGAGTCTACGGAAAGAAAGAAGTTGTCTGGAAGTCCTCGATTAGGCAACTTTACCTCTATTGGGTCCTACATGTGGCTTCGCTTTACCAGTGATGGAGGGAACGACATTGCATTGCTTTCCCCAGGCTTTGAGGCGATGCTTTCTTATATTACGATAAGAGGTAGGTTCGGAAACTGACATCTCGAAAGCTCTGACTCATAGCGTAGTAGTAATATTGATGAACCCATAAATATAGCATTCATCAAATGCAATAATACACGTATTGTTAGATGTATTCGTATTTAAAAACGCATTTTAACTTTAATTGCTGAATTATCACTTTGAAAATTACTTTAATACCCAATCCAATCCAATTAAAAGAGTATTTGGTTAACCGCCTTTCCTTGCAATTACAAAGCGTTTCACTGTTCGCTCCATAAGGCAGTATGAACATAATAAACAATGATTAAACCACTTCGAAACTTCAGCTGGGCCAAAAATATACACATAATATATAATTCATATGAAAATCACATATCAGTTTGCTGAAATTCGTCATATCAATAACCAATGTACTATTTGACCTCCAGAAATTACCTTAGAGAATCCAGAAAGCGTAGCTGAAGTAACATATCCGAACTTTCCCGACGAGTACGACAATTACGCTGACATCTTATGGAGGGTAAAAGCTCCAGCAGGCTACAGAGTGCTGCTCCATTTCACAAATTTGGACACAGAACCCGAGTATGATTTCGTCACCATTTATGAAGGGCGGTTGCAGGACTTGGAGAAATCTACGAGGAGAAGTCGTAATTCTGGACAAGGAAGTCCGCTTAACATAACCTCGATTGGATCCTACCTTTGGATACGATTTACCAGTGATCGAAATTACCATGCCAATGGCAACATTACCTACACAGGGTTCAGGGTCCTGCTTTCCTCTGTCCCAATACCTGGTGAGTTATAGAATTCTTTTTTTCTTTATTGCTGTAATTCATTTAATACATCGAGAATTCAACTGAAAAATTATGTCAGGTATTCAATTTTATAGAAAATAGAATTATTTTAAATTCATAAACAAAGTGGCAAGTTTAGTTTCTTCTGAACGTTGTCTGACATGGTTGATATAGCCCGCCAGACCATACTTCGGGAAACTGAGAACAGGCAAATAATTCGAAAACGGTGAATAATGCATAGTGCCCTCATCGTTAAATTCAAGGTAGTGTGTACAAAGGCAAGGGGGAATTACCGATCAGCAGCAATTTCCGGTGACTTAACTATCTCTCTCAGGTCAGTATGCACTATGCGTTATTCACTGTTTTCGGAGTACATGTGTTTAACTATGCTGGGTTTTTCAGAAGTTGTGTCTGACTGCTTATATCAAGCACATCGTACCACGTTCAAAAGAAATATGACATCATTTAATTGTCTATAAGATTGAATACAAGATGTGAATCAAGTTTTGATATTTTCCTTCAGATATCATTTGCACGAAAATTTAAAAACAGATTTTAATCAAGTTGATATACTTTCATACTGTCATTTGAATACCAGGTATATTGTTAACGACTTCGGAAACGGCAAACCTGACATCTCCGAAATTTCCTCGCTCATACGACAGCGATACCGACATTCTTTGGAAAGTGATCGCTCCATCAGGCGAAAGGGTGATGGTTACTTTCTCTGCTTTCGACACCGAGTCAGGTTATGACTTCGTCACCATCTATGAAGGACGAACAAATGACTTTGAGGAGGCTATTGAGAGGTTCAAACTGTCTGGGTCGATCCTGCCAGACAATATTACATCCATAGGGTCGTACGTTTGGCTCCGATTTACAAGTGCTGGTGAGCTTCAGACTTGCACATCATGCTCTGGATTTATGGCAATGATAGGTACCGTTCCTATACGAGGTGAGCATCGGGCAACCGTTGAATTTGGAAAATCGATATATATAGGGACAAACATGGGGAAAATGCTTCGACTTGTGCCTCCCCCCCCCCCCCCCCCCTCCCGATGATTCAAACCTTTTCAATTTATTTATATAGAAATGGAAAGAGTCTGGATCACGACTAAGAAAGAAATTCAGGCCGAAATACTCTTCCAAGTGTATTCCATATCGTCCCAGGATCAAATACCACCTTTTTTTCTTCTTGTCCTCTTACCAAGGTGTTTTATTTCACATATTTCACATTTCATAGATATTTACATCAATTTACATTTCAACATTATACAAAAAAGGCAAAACTATTTAAATAAATAGTTATAACCTTAACATTTCTTGAAAAATGTCTTTGTATTTTGTCAATAAAAAACTTTGTTTATTTGCTAGGTAATATCGTAGTTTTAATTTGAAATTAATGAACAGACTTTTACTATTGTACTCTTTTCCATCACACTGAAGTTTAAAGAGAAGGTTGAGTTCTGGGAAGAGGTGAAAAATAATTTGTGAGCGTTACTCATTCTTATTATGCAAGTGTGGAAGAACATCAGATAAGACATGTTCCCTGAAAAGCATGGCTCTTCAAATGCCTTCATATTCTAAATATGCATGTAACATCGTAAAAATCGGGGGGGGGGCGGCTTTTTACGCCACGTGTTCGTGTAGTCCCATATACATCTTTCTGTACAGTGTTTGTAACTTTACCAAGACTTGGCCAAATTTCTTATCATTTTGATGATTCCAGAACCTTGCAATACACACAAATTCTTATATGCTAGATGATCAACCTTTTCTGGTCGGTTCCACACCGTTTCTTTCACAATGCAATCGCATGACCAGAACTCAACTTCATCTTTAATATACATTATGTATATTATGTATTGTCCTAAGATTAACAAGAAGTTATTCACAAAAATTTTCCTTTTTTCAATAAAATTACCTATAACTAATGCTTTTTCATTAATATTTATTTGTTCATGAAAGTAATCATAATATAAGTTTTCAATAATTTTCCGAAAAACTCTAACCTTGTTACATTTTAACAAGACATGAAAAGTAGTTTCTGTTTCTTTACATATATCACACTGGTCATTATGTTTTGATGGATGTATATTATGCAATATTTTAAAATTAACTTGCTTGATCATATTATTTCCTATTTGTTGAAATTTAAAATTTAATACATTTTGCTATTTAAAAGAAACAGGTAAGTTCAAGTAATATTCCCAGTAACGTGTAACATTTGGTTTTTTGAAGTTTTTGTTTCAAGAGGGATAAATAATAATGTTTCGTCTTGAAATTAGATTATATCAACAAAATCTCCAGTAGCTACCTCAATTAAATTTGAATCGTTTTGTTTACTAATTAATTCAACATTCTTTAGAACGTATAATTTATTCAACCAATAGCATGGGAAACATTTCTTCAATTGTGCATATTCGAATTCAAATAATAATTGATGAATACCAACTTTACTATTTGACATAATCGAGTCTTTTCAAATACCATTTGTAATCACGTGCTTTACTTTAGACATTCCAGCTACGTACCACTTTGAAAACAATAATGTAGAATTGTTTAATCTAATATGGCTGTTTTCCATAATATCTCCCCTTCTATTTCTGTTACATCAACTAAACCTCGATATTTAAATTCTGACTATGCAACAAGAAGATTTTGATAAAACTCTAACAGTCCTTTTTGTATACACATCATTTTCTTTTTTTTTTAAATTCATGTAGATATATTCTTATAATATATGACCATTATGTACAAACAATAAACCATATGGTCACAATCATTTAATAAAAAGTGGTAAGAACAATTATTCCAACTTTATGGGCAACAACGTAATCTCCATTTTCTCCTCCTCGTTCAAATATTGGCTTCTTTTTCATTCTTTACTCGTGTTACTTCTCTATCTTTCTGACTATACTCACACGAAAGTAGAATCAACGGTTTGACATGAACCAGTCTAGAAAATGAACTACATTTATTCAAGTATCAAATACATTTTGAATTTCAGACAGCTTTCTCCCAGGAGATGAAACAAATGTCTCCCTAACCAGAAACTGGCAAAATAACTATATGCCTTCCCCTCTTTGAAGTCTCTCATTATTTTTCCCTCTAGTGATGGAGGGTTCTTATCCAGTAGGTACATACATACATAGTAGGCCAGTTCTGCATTCTTACCCCCCCCCCCCCCCACCCTCCCCAATCCATCCATTGTTCAGTTCCTCTGTCTTAACCTCGGATGGCTGAACAGCTACCCTCAGCGTCAAGGCAGCCGGCAGAGAACACCCATAAACTAATGACTCCTCGATTTACAAGCTTGAGTCTCCTCCTTGTAGAAAGTCACGTAGCACTTCTGTTGTCCTTTGTGAAATGAGCTCTCTAGTAAAATCTACGTCATCTTCTGATTCATAGGTCATCGTGTTCGATGAGGCTGCATGCTGCAACTGATAAATAAAAGGAAAAAGGCAATCAAATTTAAGTTTGTGACCACAAGAATAATTGTAACAAAAGAATCCTTATTACTTCTTCAACACAAGTTCATGTAGACCCATGTAGATGCTCAAGTTGAGGTCATCGATATCAGACTACTATATCCAGATCCAGATCGACAAATCTATCGATTTCATGGCCTCTTTTACTTTTTTACATTTAATTGCCATCACTATCTAACTGTGGGCCATTCTAGTAGATCCTATTCCAATATCAATTATGTATAGTTTATAGGATCTATTCATATTTCCTGAGACAGAAGTCTCATTTTACTGTAAATTTGGTTAACTTCTACCTAAAACACGAGTGTTTAGCAGCTTATAAGGCAATCAGTCTACTTAAAATGCACACACATTTGAACAAACGGGACTAGATCTAGGCCTACATTTACTAAAGTTGGACCCCGGCCCACTCTCATTACGTCGTATTATCAGCTTTATTCGTCATAAAAATGAATAACCACAAACTTTGGTTTCTTACCGTACAAATGATACTGGATTGAAAGAAAATCACTGCAGAATAGCGGATTATGTACAAGATTAAGATGTTGCTTCGATAAGTATCCCCTGTTTGCAACGGGACAGCGGATCACGGCGAAGGTGAAAATGTACTAGAATTATGTCCCGGCATGCTTTGCGATGAAACAACCGTGAAGGCATGCAGCTAGGCATGCAGCTAGGCAGCCGTGTCCAGGGTGTGACGTAACAATAGTGACGTCATACGAAGGACTGCTGAAGGCAGTAAATCTGGATCTCAAAACTAACATTTTTGAAAGTTGATTTCTGCAGGCCCCAAACATATTTTGAAAAGGAAATTTGTTGTATTTGATCAGTAAGGCTTCCCCTTCGCAATGATATGAATTTTGCATCAATTCAATACACTTTTGCTTCTTGCTGTGACTCCTTTAACTCTGAAACACGAAATATGTAGCGTATTACAATGTAACAGTTGGAGAGTCCCTAAATTGGGTAATCTAACAAATTTAAACGGCAAAACAACTCTTGTAATACGTTCACTTGTATGAAAGTAACAACAAACAAAGAAAAACAGAATGGTAATAGTTTGAAATTAATTAGACCCAAAATAAGAGAGTTATGAATGTATAAAATATGAGATCACTAAATAAGTGTGAATCTCAAGTTGGCAATTTGGTCCGTAGATTGTGATGTATACAAACATTTCTCCCGATTGCCTTCTTCCTTGTGGCAAGTTATATATTGTTGTTAGCAGTTTATCTATAGCTCCTATAAAGCTAAAGAACCTCCCTATTCATATATTCTGTTTTTTTTTTAATTGAAATTTTAGTCATTCTGTATGTTGAACCAAATGAGAAAGTTGTCCGCCACTACATCCTAAAGACATTACTGATCCAGCCAATTTGTAGAGCCCATACCTACATGTATAATGATTATAACTTTAAAATTTGCAACTTTGTCACTTTAAGCCTGATTTAATTCAAATATTCACCAGTCTGCTTCTCAGATTATTGTGCCTTCTTCTTTTAGTTTGTTGTACGAAGGGGGATGCCCTTAAACTTTAGGTACATTAAACCTTGCTTCGAGTAGAGAGACTTTGGTGTCCATTTTGCACTAGTGCAGCAGTAGATTCATGCCACAGTCCCACATGTGCTTGGTCTCATTAGTGTCGACAATAACCTTGCATAAATATGAGTGCAACTAAATGGTAATCAGTTTCAGAACAGGGACAATGAACTACTTGCGGGACCGCGCCCGGTCAGTTGGCCATGCCCATAGCGTATTTAGAGAGATACTCGTGACATGTAGATGTTGTGTTATTCCAAATAGTTCCCTGCCACGTACAATCTCTATAAGAGGGAGCCATGTTGGAGCTTCATGAATTGCCTAAACAATCAGAAGCTACTTCCGGGGATGTAACTTTATCTGTAGGTAGCTGCGGCCATAACTTGTGTCTTCGTGTACGGTGTATGTCCAAGTTATCCTGGAGCTAGAGTCGTTCGTAGAAAAAGTATTGCAGTGCGTCGTTGCCTGATATACAAGTCTAACAGCAAAACATCAGTTTAACACAGCGTATACTGCTTATTGGACGTAGCCCTAACACAGCTTGGATGTATTATAAAAGCGTTCTATGCAAATTTTACCTTTTTTCAAAAATTGTGTAGATGAGCATTATAGCCGCATTTTGTATCAGGTGTATCATTGAAAAGTACTAGTTATTACCAGACTTCTCTACTGTGTGCAGATTTTTAAGACCGCAAACGCAAAAACGCTTACAAAAGTGAGTTAGACTGCGCACCATTCTTCCCTGTGCGTATCCATTTTTGCATTGTCTTTAGTAGCTTGGCGCATCATACACGGCAACTTGAACGTACTCGAGAGGGCCTGAATCCATGTGATGGCAAATACCCTCAATTTTGTATAACAAATATTGCAAGTGTTGTATTGTATGAATTTCCTTCCTCAATATAACATATACTCACTCCAAATTTATAATACGTGCACATGATTCATTGCCCAACACAGCATAATTCTTTTTTCGTATTTTATATTTGCGTGGCTATTATTATTATTATGAGCTATCAATAGTATAACATGTCATATTCTAAAATCTTGTATGTGTAGAATGTGTTTGAATCTCTTTATTCATCAACTTCTTTTGCTGAAATAACACTTTTTTTTTTCATTGAACGTAGTTGTCCAGTCGACGCCTCCCCCTACTACGGTTGCTGATACGAGTCCTACTACTACTACTTCTACATCTGGTAAGAACCAAAGAAATAGTGATCATGCTCGTCCACTCGGCGATTTTCAGCGAATTGCAGGCATTTAAAATATTAAAGGCAGGGTAGTTTACCGACATCACTAACCTTGCTGCAACGTTTTTTTTCGATTGCGCCATCTCTCGGTGAAAGTGTACAACAGATCGATTTCCGGTTCCTGTACAGAAGCATTATCACGCGCGCGTCATGCATTGTGGGATATGGCTGTAGACGCTTCGGGACATGAGCAGCAGATGCCAGAATACGTAAACCTGAAGTTTAGTGTCAGAATACACTGTCTTTAAAGACACGTAAACATGGATTCCAGTGGGAAATATTGTACCGTTCGGGTATTTACCTGAGCATTTAATTAAAATGGATAATGGCGCTATATAAATCTCATGTATTATTATCATTATTATAAAATATGTTATCTATCACCAGAAGTGGCCTTCACGATCAACATATATTATGTAATGCACTCTGCACTTTCCACCTATCGCCCCATTAGGAAAAGTCATCATCAAATGTTTCCTCCACCCGAAGACTCTCCAAGAGACCGAGGGAGGGGGTATTTCTTGGGGTAAAATCCAATTCGCTGTGCGCGATACTTGTATAACATCGATAGTATTTCCACCAAGTCTGCAATGCCTCAGCGAATTATGACATACTACATATGTAAACTGCAACTTCACGGACTGTGAACATAATAAATTTAGCTTTTATAGAAGCAGAAAATTAGAGGAACAGGTGAGTGGAACTTTGAGTAAAATTCGATTAAAAGTAAGAAATGTTATGAAATGTTGAAGTTGCGATCAATCACACACAATTTGGCAACTCTGTAATGTATCTTGCGAGCTCCCCCTAGTAGTTTTGTGTGTTGCGAAAATATATTTTTTCCCTATTTTTTCCCTATTTTTTCCCTATTTTCTGGAAATGCAGACTATTTTTTCCCTATTTCCTTCAAGAAAATAGGAAAAAATAGGGCTATTTTTTTCCTATTTTCAAGTACAAACTATTTTTTCCCTATTTTTTTCACCTATATTTTTTTTCAGACTATTTTTTTCCTATTTCCTATAAGAAAACAGGAAAAAAACAGTCCTATTTTTTTCCTATTTTCAAGCACAAACTATTTTTTCCCCATTTTTTTCACCTTCAACTTTTGTGGACTATTTTATTCCTATTTTTTTTAAAGAAAATAGGAAAAAAATAGTTCTATTTTTTCCTATTTTCGAGTACCAAACTATTTTTTCCCTATTTTTTAACCTTCATCTTTTTCAGACTATTTTTTTCCTATTTTCTCCAAAAAAATATGAAAAAAATAGGACTATTTTTTCCCTATTTTTTCATCTTAATCTTTTTCAGACTATTTTTTCCCTATTTTTTCACCTTAATCTTTTTCAGACTATTTTTTCCCTATTTTTTCACCTTTATCTTTTTCAGACTTCTTTTTACCTATTTGCGAGTACTATTTTCTTCCTATTTTTTGCACTTTTGCACATGATACAAATTTGTAAACAATTTTTTGTCTATTTTCTAAACTTGCATATTTTCATTGTTTATGACTGGCATCCTATTAAAAAAGCCCGCTTCTCCTGTCATTATCTCTGTTGTTCATTTTGCGACTTATTGGTGGTTTTTAGCTGTGGGGTCACATATTGAATAGTGAGCTCAAAGATAACCATAAATAAACAATGTGTAAAAAGAAAATGTACGAAATTTCAATTTTGTTCCTTTATTAATATTCTTGATTTTATTTACAAAACTATAGTAGTGACTAGTGCACTCAAAGATAACCATACATAAACCATGTGTAAAAAGAAAATGTACACATAGAAATTTCAAAAAAAAATTCTCCTTTATTAAAAGAAAAAAAAGCATTCGATCGAGATATTCCCGTTCTATGTGTGAGTAAAGTTTCAACGTAGAGGACAGTACGCAAGTACGTAATTTGAAAATTACCCGTTATTTTTTTTCCCCACTGGCACTGCTGTGCGCATCGGACTTTTGCTGATTTTCGTTCACCAAGCGTCTCCAAATCACACCAAAATGTCTTCCAGCAATTATTCTAGCGATGAAATTTCATCAAGAGATAGTGACTCCTCATACTCCGATGCCTCCTTATCCCATTTTAGTGATTCTTCCCAAGAAAATGAGCCCGACAAATTTTCAAAATATTACTAGTCCCACTCGTAGAGAAACGAGTTTGTTGTCGAATGACGGACAATCGACGAGCGGAACTGGCCCCAGAAAACATCTGAAAAGGTACGTTTATTTCTGAAACTTAATTATATTATGATATATATATTTTTATTGTGTCTGTTGTTGAATATAATGCTACTTCATAGACATAGTAGGCTTATAGAATGTTATTTTACGTATCAATATTCCCATGTAAAGTTAGATTGTAGTGCTGAGTGAAGTGTCGTGAATCCCCAAGTGCAGTGTAACTTTAGTGTCCGTTAGTGAATGAGTGAATGTAAACAAACGTGATTACAATAAATCCACGTAGAAATTTCATATTTTTTTAACCATTACTACGTCTGTCAATTATATTGCCTTGCATGAGTTAATGTTTTGATGTGGTTTTAGGCTAAATTGTATCTCAAATTATTTTTCTAGGAATCAGAAAACACAACCTGCTAAAGCACCACGCAAGAAGAAGAGCAAGTCTTCCAAGTCCGAGAGTGTGTCTGCGAGGTATGTCCTTACTAAGTAGAAATCTAAATCTATTGTTGATAATTTGTTTGGGTATATTTATTTCTAGACCGAATTTTCCGTCTCTTTCGTTCGTTAGCCTCTTATTGGGTAGGGTCGGCCGGCTCTCTCTTTAGAGACGGAAACCGTCTATACACATTCCCTTGATAACGCCACGGCCATTTCAGGTCGTAGGGTTATGCCCCCAAAATGCCCCAAAATGTCATTTTACCTCGTCCATATCCAATTGTAAATTAGGCCTAGGCTATAATACATCGGTTCCACTTACTAACTTGATTGAAATAATCCGTTTAATGGTCCCTTTTAAGGAAATTATGGGTCAAAATCTTGCAAGCCGTGTTAAACTCTCACTGCCGGAGTCATCTAAATCTGTTGTTGTTGTTGTTGTTTTAGTTTTAAGGGCGTGTGTCATTCAATTGTGAATATTTACGCCAATCTCATCCTTTCTAGTCTACGCCGAAGGCAAAATGATTACGAAGGAAAAACTGTGATAACGCCATTACGAACGTGTAGATGGCGCACAGTTTTTCCTTCATAATCATTTTGCCTTCGGCGTAGACTAGAAAGGATGAGATTGATTTAGATGACTCCGGCAGCGAGAGTTTAACACGGCTTGCAAGATTTTCAACATGGATGTCGATTTTGACCCATAATTTCCTTAAAAGGGACCATTAAACGGATTATTTCAATCAAGTTAGTAAGTGGAACCGATGTAATATAACCTAGGCCTAATTTACAATTGGATATGGACGAGGTAAAATGACATTTTGGGGCATTTTGGGGGCATAACCCTACGACCTGAAATGGCCGTGGCGTTATCAAGGGAATGTGTATAGACGGTTTCCGTCTCTAAAGAGAGAGCCGGCCGACCCTACCCCATGCAATAAGAGGCTAACGAACGAAAGAGACGGAAAATTCGGTCTAATTTATTTCATGTTTGTTAGTTAAGATCTGACATCAAAATATTAGAGTAGTTTACCTCATCATTATGCTAGAACAATAATTTGCAGGTGGCACAAGTTCTACCTACAGTGTAGATCTACATTATTTTTCTCTTTCCTTTTTATTTTTTTCTTCAAAAAATTGTTCCTTTACTTTTTTCTTTTCTGTGTTTTATGTTTTATTTTATGTATGTTCACCCGATATATCTAAGAATAAAATAACTCTAATTAATTGCCTACCTGAGTGGTTTACATTTCATGCACCTTGACAGCTCTTTAATGACTCCGTTGTTTCACCATCTGTTCGTCGTCAGCCTGGCATCTTTTTTGCTATCATACTTTTGTACACACATGTTCTGTGCATTTGAATTTTTCATTATGAAATACATAAATACTTGTACTAAGTATTAATTGCATGTTCATAAATGTACCAATGCATGATTATTCTAACCCCTACCTCACATTTCATTTATATCTTTACAGATCCATTGAAACTAATCGAGCTACAATGTACATGTAACGTACAACCACCATTTGATTAGATGCCTGTGAACAGCAAGACCAACATCTGTATCCTTTACATTAGTATTTTTTTCCATTTTATTATGTAATTCTTATGTATAATCATTAAGATTCATAGGCAAGTACAACATGTGTACACAATGAGTGCCTGCATATTGTGAAGATAAAGGACCATAAGACCATTATTTATGATACATGGTAATGATGGTATCCCGGCCCCCCCCCCCCCCCCCCCCCACTCCGGGGTTGGAATGACCGCATGCGTGTTACCAAAATGTCCGGTAAAGGGGGTACTTTTCGTGCTACAAATTCCGGCCCGAGAATTGTAAAAAAAGGGGTGTATTTGACTTTTCACCCGGATATTTCTTTAAAAAGGGGGTGTTTTTCTTTTTTTCTCTCATCTCTTTTGGACTCCTGAGAAATTATTCAGAATTTAAGGGGGTACATTGAGCATTTTTCCGTATTTAGGGGGGTCTCCAAGGCAGGAAAAGCCCGCGAAAAGGGGGTTCGGAAATGTTGGCAGTCCTCAGATAGGGGG
>JAVYIG010018568.1:0-18589 GCA_035222895.1 Strongylocentrotus droebachiensis | reverse complement strand
TAGGATAGATTAGGTGATGTCGATGATTTTGAAGATTAATGTGATATTTATAATCTTATAGAAAAAACAGGGGATAAAGTAAATAATATTTGCTAGAAAGTAAAAGGTCACTATCGTTATGTATAAATTAAATACGGAAGAAGTTAAGAGAACCAAGTGTCATTCATTTTGGAATTCCATTCTTGATTTAGTTAATAATTCACAGGATTATTGCCTCAAAAGAAAATGTATATAAATGGCAAGTTGTGAATAATCATTCATGCAACATTTGTGGCAAAGTGTATTCAACGTTTCACTTGTTGTATTGCAAGGATATGATTATGTTTTGGAAAATATTATGTAATTTTTATATAATTCACCTATTCCAAGTATAACTAGTAATACACCAAAATATATTAGTTGTAGGTAGGGACATATGAAGTAAGAGATATATATTGTACTGAATATTATTTTCAAATTATGCGCAATATGCAATTTATTAATGTTACGTACAAAGATTATCATTGGTTCTGTTATTTACCCGCATGTTTATTTTTAATTCAAGTCGTTGCTAAGATTGTTTTAAGGTATGAATGTGTTAAAGCAAAGAAATAAGACTAAGCTGGAAGAGTTGTTGAATTTACTTTGATTATAGCCAATGTTAATTTCCATTCAATCATTGAGTACTTAATGTAAATATGTATTGAAATTATGGTAATAAAAACCTCGCTTGAGGAATAGAGAGAACTTGTTTTTATCATGATTATTACTATTAGAAAGGAAAGAGGGTAAAGAAATAGTGATTGTGTCATTAAAGAATACACGTAGGAAGAGTGAATGAAGAGAGATGAAAAGAAGACAGATGGGGTAAAGAGACAAAGTGAGAGAGGGGGTAGAGAGATAGAGAAAAAAAGAGAGAGAGAGAGAGAGAGTTAACATAGAAGAAAGGAGAGAAATGAAAATTTCGGAAAAAGGCACGGTAAGGTTTTTCATGGACGAAACTATCGACACTATCTTGTTTCATGTTGATCCCACCAACTTGAACGGGATGAACTCTCTCTTTCTTTCTCTCTCTTCCTCTCTCTCTGTCTGTCTGTCTCTCTCTTTCTCTCTCTCTCTCTCCCTCTCCCCCTCTCTCCCTCTCTCCCCCCCCCCTCTTCTCTATATCTTGTGTGCATGGAACCTTTTCTGTTTGTCTCTGTTTTCCCCTATCTTTTTAAACTATAATCCGTGTATCGTATCCTGGACCTTTTTTTCAAAATATCATCAGTTTGGCGCAGAGCTGATGACGTCTCACTTATCCCCATTTAGAAGGTACGGATTTGATAGATCCATCTTGCTTGTCGTCTTACATCGTCCTGCGGGGTCGAACAAGCTTTGCGGTCACCTTTCGGAAATCAGCGACCGAAAGGGTCCCAATATTGTTCCCCGGCAATGACGAAATGATAAATTGAGAGGGCAAGACCATATCGATTGGTGCGTGTGTTTGTGTGTGTGGTAGAGGGAAGTGGGGAGGGTATTATGGGAGGCCTTGCTAAGGAGGAGCTGGTAGTGTGGTTGTTTTGGGGGGAATCTTGTGAGCATTAATTCCAGATATGATTGGGGAAGTTCTGTATTCTGGTGTACCCATTAAATACCAAAAAAAACTGCCCCCCCCCCCCTCACATACAAATACTATTCGAAAGGACGAGAACCTGGTGTATATTACCTCCGTAAAAATATTCCATTGTCATTTGAAAGATGAAAAACTTAGTACGGGGGTGCCGAGGGTCCCAGGAACATCACCACGCGCAAACAACAGTAGTATAAGACTTTTTTTCTAGTAGGATAATTGCTGCCAATTCGGTTACATAGAACAAACATAACCAGAGGCGATTTCAGTTATTTTACGACTGGTATGATGTCCACATGATTTGCAGCCGATATCATCGACTGAGATTCCTACACTCCCCCATTTGTTTTCCTCTTTTATAATTTGTAACATTCCAATGATTTGTAGTTTAAATTTAAATTTGAATCGCAATCGGACGGTAGTATGATCAGAGCCATCTATACACATAGTTCGGCCAACCTGCAGCCTTTTCACACACAGCTTAAATTCATCATATCTAGAGATGATTAGTATATACATGTTTAACTCAACAGTTTTAAACACCTTTAAAGAAAATTTTCCCTGTGTGAACATCGTTTATACGATGTTCGGATAGATACGAAGTCGCGATTCATACGCCCCTCAGAGCAGGCTGCAGATACGAAGTTCGTATCTAGAGAGCTTGACATTTTGTGTGTGAACGGTTTAAACGTGTTTAAACTGGATGGAGCGTGTGCTTTGTTTGATATGACCTGACCTTCAATGCGCAATGGCACTACTGCGCATTTTAAGAGCAGTAGTTAATCACGAAACGATTAACGATCGCACCGAAATTTCTGTGTTTGAATGATGTCGTATGTACAGCTGATTAGTTTAAAGCCCTTTAAACTAATCAATGTTTATAGAATTTTAGCTGTGTGTGAAAAGGCTGTTGGTTTCACTGGGTCACACCGTGGCGTATATTCTGTTGTGTTGTGCTTGCCCAACAAAGCAGTAGTCGCCATATTGTGTCCAACTCGAACCGGGTTGGCCAAACTCTGCGTATAGATGGCTCTGATAATGATGACAATTTGTAATGGACCATGCATAATATATAATGTTTCCAAAATGGAATTGGATTGTAAGGATGCAGGTTCACCGAAAGGTTTTTTTGTTGTTATACTTTAATATGAAGATAAAGGTATCTGCAATCATGTGCCTACTATCTAGACATTTGCATTTGAATTTGAATTAATTAACAGCAACACAACACAATAATGACAGTACCTATGAATAATCATACCATGCAAAGAATGGTACTGATACACGTATACATAAAAGAAGAGTAATGTTGATTGAACACTTATGGTTTAAAACGATATTTAGACATAGATCTGCATACCATTAAATGTACACAAGATATACATGTAAATATGTGTAGTATTACTTATGTTAAGGTGAAGTCGTTGGTGGAATTAAAAGTTACCATAAGTGCTGGTCGAGCCGAGTTTCTATTTTTGGTAATTAAAACAAAATTGTTAATACATATAAATGTAAAACTTGTTTTTTTTGTATTTTCATATATTGTAAACTTTTTTACATTTCTAAAAGAAAAGAAAGAAAAACAAACAAATTCAAGTGCTAAGGCGTTATAAGGAAAGATAACAAATCTTTGAACAAATACAAGCATCGCTATTTTCATAAAATAAAAATGGATGTATTAATACAAATAAAATCATACAGATGTGCGTACAAGCACAAATCCTGTAAAAGCTTAAGGAAACTATAATCGTTATCTCTTAAGAGACGTACATATCATAGTCACACATCTACAGAATTTACATTATATGATAAGCCATTATTGAAGGAAAATATATTATCGAAAGATCATAATTGAGAGACCAATGGTGAGAGCAAGAGGTGGCATGATTGGCCTGCCATAGTTAAGTCCAACTTAAAGTCGATCTTAGCCTTTGTGAAACAGTCCCCAGAGGTGGGTGTGGAGTCGTAGATCAAACACTGGCGTCGGTATTGGGTATGCACCTACTTTTGGCGCACGGCGTTGCTAGCAGCAGCTATATTTTTTAATCAGATGATGAACAATGGTAGGGTTGGCAACTTGGCATGTCGGCATCTGGAGAAAAAACTAAAACTGCATTGATATTGACCTTGAAATCATAAACCGTCACCAGTTGTGAAATTAAATGACAATAAATTGATTAATAAAATTAGGGAGGAAGAGAAAAAATATATTGGTAAACTGAATTTAACAGTTTCAACGAATTTAAATGCTGCCTTTGCATCTTTGCCTCACAGACAGAGTGCTGTCTGAATAGCATTGAAATACAGTGTCAGAAAGTGACAAACATGTCTTTAATTTCATAAGGGTGCTAGCAAAGATATTCATCTTTTCGTTTTCCTTCCGCCTCCCTTTCCAACGCCATCTCTGCCCCTTCTCTCTCTCTAACTCTCTCTCTCTCTCTCTCTCTCCCATCCTCCCTTCCTCTCTCTCTCTCTCTCTGAGCAAACTGAATGCAAAAAGTGCTGGTGGGGAATCGGAGCCGAAACATTCCCAATCCACATTTTGGACAATAATCATATTGTAAATTTCCAAGATATCAGCTATCTAAAATACATACTCGGAAGTGGGAGATAAAAGAACCTTCAAGATAAGTTATCTTTATTATGATTTCTGTCTATGGGCTCTCGAAAAAGATCTCTTTAACCTTTTTAAAAGAGCAGGCTGGCGGGTAGTTGCGGGGCGTATAGTCTTTAACTACCATGGCTCAGGAGAAATAGGTCTCATCGGGTAGCCTCCCTGGATCAAAAACTACTTGGATCAATAAGTATAGTGCTCTTTCAAAAATTGTTATCATAACCCGCCCCCCCCCCCCCACCACCACCACACTGCCCCCTCTCTCGCCCCCTTCTCTCCCTCCCTCTCTCTCTTTCTCTCACGCTACCTCTTTCTCTTTATTTCTCTTGTATTATTGTTTTTATTACATTGAGGGCAAGTACCGGCCTCTGGTTAGCATTGACAAATCATAATTATATTCATGATTATAACATCTTTAACATATTGCAGCTTCTCGTTTCTAGTGACGTTTACAGTTAATTACGTTAATAGCTTCTCAGGAGAATCGCTTTTCATTTTTCAAACGTTATATCACGCTTATTTCAAGGTTGACAGCACATATTCAGAGTAGCAAATATAATTATAATAATGTGATAACATGAACATGGGAAGAAACTTGCTCGACTCGAGAGATATCCATCGATAGCACGAAATCGGACGGAAATGGAGAAACGACAGACATGCACATGAGAGAAAACTGCCATGAACAGGATAATATCTGTAGAAGAAAAGGCGAGCGATATGAGTAATGGAGGTAGGCTCCGACGTTGTTGTGCGTACGCTTGTACTTTTATTATTCATGAGTCAATTTTCAATATTATTCCGCCCTACCAACTTTGAATTAGAAATATAATGTTCCCTTCATATTATGCCTTATCATCATGATCGTGGTGTTTAAATTAAATCGCTTATTCCAGATGGTATTAGGACCACATTTATTCATCATACGCTTCGGAAGACCCCCGGCGAATCGGATCACTTTGTAATTTTCCCCTTCGAGAATCGAGAGGCTCCATGTATTTATACACACAGTGCGTGTGTGCCTGAGAAAAGGTGTGTGTGCGCGCGGGTATTCGTATGATGCGTGCGTGCGTGTGGGTGTACTTTTATCTTTCGACCGTTTAAAATGCTGCTGAACTAATGATTATCATCTACCCTTCCCCGCCCCCCCCCCGTCCCCTCTCCATTTCTTTCATAATGAAATATTTACATGAATCATATGACCTACAAAATATTTATTCATTCTTATTCTTATTTACATAATACATCACTGCATTTCCTACACTCTCGCCGGTGGTTATAAAAGTGTACTAACCTTAATAGTCCTACTTGTAGTTTACTATTAAAGTGGGTAGAATTACTCTGGTAATATATTGATCGCACAATGTCATATTCATGTTCCTGTTAAAATACTTCAACTTAACCAAAATGAATAAACAATATTTTTTATGAAATCCTTTTGACCTTTAAAATGTCATTACTGGATTTATTTCAATCATTCATTTTGTTACGGCAAAACATTTATTTGGTCAGGAGCTTGCAAATTGGCGCTGCATAGATCCGCGGACAAAGACAATATAAACTTAGCTGTCTTCATGAATCAGCCTTCATGAGCCTTATCGTCTATATGTTTCTAAGATTTTATTGTAAATAACCCGAAGAAGAATCATTGAAAACTAGCCTTTTTAAACACGCTGTTTTCTGCCTTATTTCTCTCTCGTTTCTGAATGTCCAATTGGACACCTTAGGCATTAAACACATTAAAATGATGTATTAGGTATAATCTGAACATGATTTCTATGGAAAATACAATAGGGTATAGAAATTGCCCTTAAATTTTCGAATGATAATTTTCATAATTACTATGATAGCGTCTAATATACCATTGGATTCATCAGCAGGGGATTCGGTGATTAAAACCTAAATTGTTGTAAAATTGATACTGCATGTTGAGAAAATGACATCCATTTCGCCTAAATTGATTTGTGATCATTGAAAAAACAATACCAGTGAAGGTAATGATAAAGCTAGAACATGTCTTGAAATCAGTTTGCTGGAAATAACTTATAGTCAGATAATAAAGTGTTACTAGACTTGTTAGGCGAAACATTTACATATCTGAGGAAAAATGCTAGCACCAAGGGGTCTCGTTTGAAAAAAGAAAATACAAAAAGGGTGGAGTGTAGCCCACATTTTAAAGCGACCTCCAGGCTAGCCCTAGCATAAAAGGTGAACAATTAAATTGATTTTCCTGGGCGTTGTCAATTTGTGATAATGACGTGTTTCCCATTGCCAAGTAAAACAGAGAAAAACAAACCTGAGATAAAACTGTGAAGAAGCACGCCGTTTAAAACAAACCATATACCCCCAACTAAAGTTATATGTTAAAGCAGAAAAGCAGAAACCAATTTAAGCGTTTGAGAAAAACAATTTCGTTTACTGGAGGCAATAACTTCAAGCGAAGGAAAATATACATGAGATAAAACTCTGAATTAGCACACCTTTAAAATCGACTATAATAATATATTCATAAAACATAATACATTGTAACTCTTTTTCTGTCTATTATCTATTGATCTATTTATGTATCTTTCTTTTATTCTATCTATTTATCTATATACTGGATATACTTACCTGTTTAATTTGTTGCTCGGGTTCTGTGGTTGAATGACTGCATGTTCCCACCTCTAAAACATGTTTTTTTCCCTTTATAATATCTATTAACTTAAAGTGAAAGCAAGGTCATTTGGCTTCTTATCAAGCAGAAATGTGTTAGTTTCACGCTTTTGATATGTTAAGGCGTCCTATACGTATCCTATTAAACTGTAATCAATAGCGTGTGTTATATCGCATCACCGATCAATATTCAATATAGTAGGACCGATGTGTAATCTATAAATGTCTGCAAAAACATTAGTTTTGTTATCCTTGATTCAATCTGAAGCTGTTTTATAAACCATGAGGGAAGTATGTGTATCGTCAGCAGGCCAAACGTGAGGATTAACGAATAAAATCTTAAATACACGATTTTTCCCCCTTTTTTATAGATACGAAATCTCAAGCTTATCTTTTTTCCTGCATGGACTTGTGCGCCCCCCCCCTTCCCGATACCGGAGAATGTTGGATCCGCCCCTAGAATAAGCCCTGTCATGTTCGCGTATTTAGATTTGTTTTTGTTTGTATGTTTGATTGAATATGTCACAATTTTCTTAAATCATCAAATCATGTCAGGAAAAGATTTGCATGGATGCCCTACTACATTCAGAAATAATACGGAGCTTTGACGAGGCAGTGGTATGTAGCTTCACCAGAGCTGACCACCTGTTTACAATAGACCATACAATACCTACATTGGAGTCGCTATGTCAGATTTGCTGTAGCATCATCAGGGAAAGCAAGGTTATGTGGAGGTATTGCATGAAATAATGCAATTTTTGTGAGCATTTGCTGAGCTGGGGGAAGTTACATACCACCGTCTTTTCTTAGCTCACTAATGATTGACAGATGATGTCACAAGATGAATGAGATCTGGAGCATTTTTTAGGTTGAAGCTTAACAAATATTCTAAAATCTATAAAATATATTTAGATGTTTGAATGACAAATTGTATGCAGCCCAGCACATCAACAGGAATCAACTTGGATGTCACCCGACCTGTATACCATCAACACGATTATCTAGTAAGACAATCATCTTAATATTCTCCGCATGAACTATTGTGGGAGTCATTTATCGACGACGCTGGAACTTTCTTACATTTTCTCATCTACTAAAAGGGGATTGAGAAGACATTGCTATTACATTCGGTGGGTGTTGCTAATTTGCCTGATGCCTGCTTTATATTCATTAAAGATGTCCATTACTCAGACATGCCTACCCCCAGGTTTCGTCTTGTTACTGTCACATGATGGGTACCGTTACGACTTTAATCCGACACCAAATGAATTACATTTCACTGGGAGAATGAAAATGTTCGACTGAAGACAGTCTTGGAATATCGATGAAGAAACATCTGCTGATGTACCAAAGACAACCATTTTATTATTCTTTTCTTTAAGTATAACTTAACCATACTGTTCGTTAAAACAAAATTGCTGCTCGTAATGTTAAAGCATCTTCATGATCAAAAAGAGAACAGATTTTTTAAATGAAGAAAGAAAATCTTAATATTCTCTGCATGAATTATTGTGGGTGTCATGTAATCAACGGTGTTGGACCTTTCTCGCTTTTTCTCATTTACTTAAAGGGGATTGAGAGAACATTGCTTTTAAATTCAGTGGGTGTTGCCAATTTGCGTGATGACTGCTTTATATTCATTAAGGATGTCCATCTCCCAGACATTGTCCTGTTACTGTCACGTGATGGGTACCGTTACGGTTTTAATCCGACACCAAATGAATTGAATATCACCGGAGAATGAATATGTCCGGCTGAATACAGGCGTGGAATATCAATGAAGAAACATCTGCTGATCATTGCGCGGAATTTTGGGAAGGATCGGGTGTTGCAGAGGTTCCCGTCCACATACCAACTTTTAATCAAAAGCGCAAATAGACGGGTTAACCAGGGAGGTAAAAGAAAGGAGTGGAAACTCATTCGCATTCGTGGGTGATGAAGCCTAACAACGGGATTTGAAACATTCCACTTGGCTTTGAAGTTCCATGCTCCGAGCCGCGCTTCTACTGCGGCGAATTTCGGAGGCCAGGCACCAATTTCACATTTATTACAAAACATTAAATTACCGGCCAAATTTCAATGTAATTAATAAACTTTATATGGGGATCGTATTGGGAATAGTGCATCAAACAATTTTTCAAATTTAGAACTTCGCTCTCCCTATAATTTGTGTGTCAGAGTTGGTAAAGAAAAATTAGATCCTGAAAAAAACTCAATATTTTAGGATAATGCGCTAATTTGTGTTAGTTTTAATGTCCCGTTATTTAATCCATGATTTACAATCTTCGACAACATTAAGTTTGCTAATGCGTGTTTTCGCGTGTTTTTTGTATTTGTGCAATTGGAAAAAGGATGAAATTACACAAGTTTGCGTTCGCTTGTTATACTCATTACACCTCCAACAATTGATGAGAAATCCTTGAAAGGGACAGCGAACAGTAATTGCTGGGATACCATTTTCTGATGTAGGAATTCTAAATCCTGAAATTTCATGCGCTCTTTTATCTCACCACCTGGTGAACATTTGCAGATTAGCGCATAACTTTTCGGCGGCTTGGAGCATGGGTTCAAAGGAAAGCGGCTTGATTCCACTCCTTTCTTTCACCTCTCTGGTAAACCGGTCTATTCTACTGCGGCATTCACCCAGGAGCGTCGCTAGACCTTTTTCAGTGGGGGGGGGGGGGGGGGGGGTGTAGAGGCCAACGATTACCGACAAAACTAGCCACCAATTACCGACAAAATTAAATGTCCCAATATCTACAAATTTAAGCCTATAAACCCGGGGCCGAAGGCTAAATTGTTTTTCCTATGGCCTATCTATAGAGTACCGAAGCTGTGACATCATAAAAATCAATTTTTAGAATTTCTAAAAAAATTCTTCATTTTCCGAAAGAGCAGCAAAAATAATGTTCAAATGTCGAAAATCAATTGAATATGTTAAGTATTGGCTGAGATATGACCATCTGAATAAATATATTTCTTATAGGAACTCGGTGTTATTTGCTCTGGCTCCTAATGGTTAGGAGCCAGAGCAAATAACACTGAGTTCCTATAGGAAATATATTTATTCAGATGGTCATATCTCAGCCAATACTTAACACATTCAATTGATTTTCGACATAATTATGGACATTATTTTTAATGCTCTTTTGGAATATGAAGAAAAAATTGAACAATTCTAAAAATAGATTTTTGATGACGTCACACTTCACCACTCTATAGATAGTCCATAGGAAAAACAATTTAGCCTTCAGCCCCGGGTTTATAGCGTAAAATTTGTAGATATTGGGACATGCGTATGCGCATATGGGCATTTTCCTCGACGACATAAATATACGAATTATTTCGTCAACTTAGTCAGCATCATAGTTTAGATAGCTATATATTTTAATGCAGGCGCGGAGCTAGGATCTTATTTTGAGGAAGGGGCTGTTGTATAGTGAGCAAGCGAATCACTTAAAGGGGGTGGGTGATAGGCCTCCCGCGCGAAGCGCGGAAGCTTTAGACGTTTCCTTAAAGGTTAAGACCAGTAATGGTCATGCGATTGCATTGTGAAAGAAACGTTGTGGAATCGATCAGAAAAGGTTGATCATCTAGCATCTAGCATCTGCAAGGTTCTGGAATCATCAAAATGATAAGAAATTTGGCCCATTCTTCGTAAAGTTACAAGCACTATACACAGAAAGATGTATATGGGACTACCCTATCTCTCTCACCAGACCATGAGAGAAATAAATTTACCAAATATATGAATTAGTAGGCGGTTTCCCGGCAAATTTTGTATCATCATGTATTAGTCAAAACATATTCTTTCACATGATTGGTAATGAGAGCTTCCATTTCATTTTTTGAAATTGGGGCGTTGCCAATGCTGGTCTTTACCTTTAAATTAATAGGAAAAGAAGACGATTCGGTGTACTGTTCTCGACTCTTAATCCTTATCTGAATTCAGTTCTCCCCTCCCGCACGAAGCGCGGAAGTTTTGACGTTTCATTAAATTATTAGAGAAAGTAGACGGTTCGTTGAACCGTGCTCGACTCTTAATCCTTGTCTGAATGAAGTTTCCCTCTCCCGCGCGAAGGGCGGAATTTTCGGCGTTTCATTAAAGTATTAGAGAAAGAAGACGATTCGTTGTACCGTTTTCGACTATTAATAAGCCCTAATTGTCTGAATTCAGTTCCCCCCTTTAGCGCGAAGCGCGGAAGCTTTGACGTTTCCTTAAATTTTTAGAGAAAGCAGACGATTCGTTCCGTTTTCGACTCTTAATCCTTGTCTGAATTCAGTTCTCCCCCTCCCACGCGCAGCGCGAAAAGTTTAGACGTTTGATTTAATTATTATAGAAAGAAGACGATTCGTTGTACTGCTCTCGATTCTTAACCCTTATCTGAATTCAGTTCTCCCCCGGAAGTTTTGGCATTTCATTAAATTATTAGAGAAAGTAGACGATTCGTTGAACCGTGATCGACTCTTAATTATTGTCTGAATTCAGTTTCTCCCCCTCCCGCGCGAAGCGCGGAAACTTTGACGTTTCCTTAAATTATGAAAAAAAAACAGACGATTCGGTGTACTGTTCTCGACTCTTAATCCTTATCTGAATTCAGTTCTCCCCCTCTTGCGCGAAGCGCGGAAGCTTTGACGTTTCATTAAATTATGAGTAAAAG
Organism: Strongylocentrotus droebachiensis; assembly: GCA_035222895.1. NCBI lineage: Eukaryota > Metazoa > Echinodermata > Echinoidea > Camarodonta > Strongylocentrotidae > Strongylocentrotus > Strongylocentrotus droebachiensis. The sequence continues at coordinate 7,068 of JAVYIG010018568.1, read as the reverse complement.
CAGACGATTCGGTGTACTTTTCTCGACTCTTAATCCTTATCTAAATTCAGTTCTCCCCCTCCTGCGCGAAGCGCGGAAGCTTTGATGTTTCATTAAATTATGAGTCAAAGCAGACGATTCGGTGTACTGTTCTCGACTCTTAATCCTTATCTGAATTCAGTTCTCTCCCTCCCGCGCGAAGCGCAGAAGTTTTGACGTTTCATTGAATTATTAGAGAAAGTAGACAGTTCGTTGATCCTTGCTCGACTCTTAATCCTTGTCTGAATAAAGTTTCCTCCTCCCGCGCGAAGCGCGGAAGTTTTGACGTTTCAATAAAATATTAGAGAAAGAAGACGATTCGTTGTACCGTTTTCGACTCTTAATAAGCCCTAATAATATGTCTGAATTCAGTTTCCCCCTTTAGCGCGAAGCACGGAAGTTTTGACGTTTCCTTAAATATTAGAGAAAGCAGACGATTTGCTGTACCGTTTTCGACTGTTAATTCTTGTCTGAATTCAATTTCTCCTCCTCCCGCGCGAAGCGCGGAAGCCTTGACGTTTCATTAAATTATGAGAAAAAGCAGACGATTCGATGTACTGTTCTCGACTCTTAATCCTTATCTGAATTCAGCTCCCCCCCCCCCCCCCCGAGAAAATACAAGTATTGTAGTTGTATAGTCACTCTCGAAGTCGTCACAGCGGATAAAAAGTCACAGTTCGTAGGGAAAAAAACTGGTTGGCCGACCGACAATATACAGTACATCTCACCGACTTCAAAATTCTGCATTGATATAGTACACGAGGATCGAGCAAGAATACCGACACACCTGACCCAACATAGCAACATATTTACCCATGTCTTTCTTGCTCCCTCGATGAGACGACTCCGCCCAACAGACCCCTTCTCTTTTTTACTCCCACTCCTCCTCTCTCATGCTCTTACCTCCCCTCTCTCTCCTCTCTTTCATCTCCCGTTTCTTTTGTTTCCCTTTTCTCTTTTTTCTTTTTTTTTCCCCTTTTCTTTCTTCTCTTTCTTTTTCTTTCTTTCCTCTCCTCCCTCTTTTTCTTTTTTTCTCTTTCTTTCTTCTCTTTTCTTTCCTTTCTTTTCCTTTCTTTTCCTTTCTTTCTTTTCTTTTCCTTTTCTTTTTTTCTTTTCTTTCCCTTTCGCTCTCTTTTTTCCCTCCCCCTTTTCTCTTTTTCCCCGACGGCAGCGCAATTTTACCGACAATATCCTGACGGGTGGGGGAGGGGGGGGGGGGTGTCGCACCCCACACCCCCCCCCCCCTTTTGCGACGCCCCTGCATTCACCATGCATAGCCATGTATATCCAGGTGTATCTTAGCCTATACGCAGCCTAAAAGTTCAGCATGTTCAGACGGGCTTCTATAGCTTTAAAGGTACTATGTCCCTTTTGCAGCCAACCTCAAATTCTGTAGAACTTAGCAGGAATTATGAATATGTCATGTATGTCCTATCTGTGAAATTTAAACGTTAGCAGTGTCCTAATATTCAAATTATGCAAGGAAATCCGTTTACTTGCTAGACTTCACTGTCAGACACTATTGAGTGACTGAATGGCTTTTCTTCTTCTTTGGTAATAACATACATAAAATGAGCTGTAAAGGGTACATGAGCATTAATTAGTCTATATCAATAACCCACTTCTTGTGATGGCCAAAAATTAAACTGATTAAATCTTTGTGCAGCTTAAAACGTATGACCATTCGGTACAAATACAATGTTCTGAAAATCAAGACTATTACTTATTGGCTCTATAGCTCCTAAGTCGATTTGACAACTAATAGTCATTATTTTTACACTTGGAGACATTTTCAAGCCCCACCTTTTTTAGGGAAGTTGTAAATTAGTATTATCTTTCAAATGCCGTTGGAATTTAACCTTTTCATTTTTTGGGCCTGCAAATGGGACATAGTACCTTTCAGATTTGCCGCTCAAATGCAACTTAAATCGTTTAAAGCCCCTCTTAAGTGTTGCGAATTTGGTGGCAAAATTTCATTTAAATTGTCTCATAATGTGAAAGAGGATGTCATTTCAGATACACTTCTGCAAAGATTTCCCCCCAAAATGTGTTATAAAAGATAAAAGAATACATAACTTTGGCTTTCTGTTGAACGCAGAAAACCTAAAATTTGTATTCTTTCAACAATATCCGACTTCAAACACATTTTGTTCTGAAAATCCGTGCAGAAATGTGTTTTAAATGACATCGTCCTTCCCATTATGATACGATTCAAGTGAATTTTTGCCACCAAGGATGTAATCACTGATTAGCAACAAAAAATGTATTTGCCGGATATACGGGTATCCATATCTACCGTAGTTATCTGGTTATAAACCACAATGACTTTATCGCAATAACCACCGAACCAATTTTATTCTCATTTACTGAAGAAACATATAGAAACATGATGATGGCTGCGATCTTATAATTTTATCGAAGCCGCGTTTATTCCTCTCTCTAAATCTTACAGTCCATAAGCTGAGAAGTATCTCCCCCGTTCCCCTTCTATATCTCCCTCTTTCTCCTCATATTTTCTATTATCTCTCCTCCTCTCTGTCTCTCCCTTCTTTCCTCTTTCTCAAACTCTCTGTCTGTATGTCTGTATGTCTCTCTCCCCTTATCGCCCTTTTTCCTATTTCTTCCCCCCTCTCTCTCTCTTTCTTTCTTGTCCTGGTCTATTACACATCCTTTGCCCTCCGGTCACGTGTTTATTTCTTTTTTTTATCTCTACCCGTTCTTATTTCCTGACTTTCCTTCTTTAAAATAAAAGCCTAAAATCAAATTATGATTTTTAAGAAAAATATAAAAGGAAAACGGTGTGATTTTATAAGTCTTTAAACAAATAATACCAAAAATCCAATGGTAGTAAAGTAACGAGTTATTTTTTAAACAACACAAACGGTTACGTAGGAGCACAAGAGCATGAAAATAAATAAGAACATTACAATTGTCAAACGAGTGAAGTACATCAATGGCATCGAAATGCTCATATTATAATCAAGTTGAGATCCTTCACTATTTTGAAGCAATCCGTCTTCAATACACAGCGGGTCCTCATCACATCATATCGAAATTGAACACCATCTCAATAAAGTTTTTTTGGAACTTTGTAACTTTTTGATATATTATTTTGCCTGTTTTATTTATATATTTTGTTTCAGAATTGGACTCGTCCTTTGAAGAAAACGCAACCAGCCAGAATTTCAGTCATTTCATAGTCACATCATCTTCACCGAGCAGCATGTTTTCGTGGTGTTGAAAGGATACTATGTCTTTGTCGTGGAAGATAACGTTTCAGAATAAGAATGAAGCTTGATCAAGGCCCGGTATTCGGTGAGAATATACATTACAATTTGAATGTACATGTATACCAATCTCCCCCATTGCCCTACATGTGTCATAATTCGTCATAATCTTCTGAACGGTCCCATGACGTTTTCGCAGGTCTTCCTTTCGCTTCTCGGCCTCGATCGGTACAAACTTTTTTTTCGATTTCTCTGACGGAGAGATTGTCCTCCTCCAAAGCAAATAAAGTGTTGTGGAAAATTGAAAGTGCGATCCATGTACGAACATACAAAAAGAGGTCAAGCAAAATTGGTCACGCACGATAAAACGCAAATCAAATTCGTCATAATAAAGTACTGATCCATATAGCTCCGTTTAGTCTCATTTGACAACGCCCCCTATCGTCAGAGTCAGCAGCCTAACATGTTAGCCTATGGACTTTTACCCCCCCCCCCCTAAAAAAAAAATCGTTAATTTTTTTTTGTTTTGTTTAAACGAAAAGCACATCCACCCCGACGTACGTTGACACTAGCTCTTTCATTGGAACCCTCATGTCCCATTGACTTTTGAAAGTTCACCCACCGTAATTTGATCAAAATAGGTCGCAAGCTCGCCATTGCATATATAACGCATGTGTAACAAGTCGAACTTTGGACGCAATTTACCACGCGATTGTAAGATTATAGGTCAAGCACACGAAGGATAAGAAGCATGAATTATCAGAGATCAGTTCTGTTTGGTTCATTATGTCCACATCAGCCAACCCCCCACCGTAATTTTTCCATTTAGTATGGGCAAACATTTTGCCGAGGTAAGCAAAAATATGAATATTCATGACACACCATGGACTATTTGATTATTAACAGAGGGATGCAATTGTGCACCACATCAATCTCCCCTACTTTCAGATAAGTATTTTATTGTATTATGTAGTTTGGTAGGTTTATTTTACTAACTGTTTAATTATCAGATATCAATGATAGTTTAAAGATATGGAAAATGTCCTTGTATTTTATATCTAGCTAAGCAATCTCACATACAAATTCACGACCAAGTGTCGTCTAATCCGCCGATTGCCGTCTGCTATATACGAGCGAAAATGAGACAACCGGAGCAATATGAACGAGATAGATCTCGCTCATACGACAGAATGATCCATCAACACAATTAACGCGGTATTCATGGGGTTTAGTACGTTCTAATTATTTTCATCTACTTGACGAAGTAAAATAGACTTTCACGCTCCAGTTGACAAGGATTGACCCAGCCTTGAGTTTGAGACCTATAGTCCCACATCACCGACATTAATATTAAGGTTCACACAACACGTAAGTGAACTTTGAGTGTAGGTCAATATTATGATGTTAATCTTCGACATGGTCCTGTACAGCATGTTACATGGACCATGCCGACGCACTCGCGGTTTCGCAAATTTACTAGAATCTATAAACCACGAGCGATATTAAACGCTAAGTCCACTCCAGAAATAAATTGCTTTTAATAGATGCAGAAAAACAAGAGAAACCGAGCAAACAAATTGAGTAAAGTCGGATAACTAATAAGGAAGTTATGAATTTGTTAAAAAGTATGAAAAACTATGGAACTTAAAAAAAATCACTACACAAATTGCCAATTTGGTTTTCAGTTTGTGACGTCAGTGCCTCACTGCTTATCCCATTAATTTCCCTTTTTATCCCCCAAAACTTGATTTTCCCATGCCTTTGCCCAAGTTATATGATTTGTATCATATTGCGTGCATGACGTTTCACATAATCTGTTATGAACTTTGAAGAATTCATACTATTTCCTGATTATTGTATATCTATAATCATTGGTTTTTATATAAATAGTTTCTCAAAATTCACTTTTTTCATGATTTAATTGATTTTTTTTCTCTCTATTAGTGCATCCACACAAAAACACATTACTATCAATATAACTTGGATGCTGTTGTGAGGAAATAAGATTTTTGAGGGGAAGATTGAAAATTCATACGATCAATATAACCAAAGAAAACAATTATTGGATAGTGAGGCAATGACGTCACAGACTAATGAATGATACGCTGATTTGTCTTGTGCTATTCAAAGTTTTTCATGTCATTAAAAATTCATAACTTTCTTATTAGTTATCCGATTTTGCTCAAACTTTTTTTGATTGGTTTGTCTGATTTTTCTGCTTCGATTGAAAGTTACTAACTTATGGAGTGGACTTGCCCTTTAAGGTTATAATGCGATAAATACGAGCAGCGGAAGGCCCTCACTCGAAGTTATTGGGAGTTTTCGCAAGCTCAACGCGGACGGAGAATCTGCGAGTCGTGTGCAAAACCGAGAAGTTGCTATTAATAGTTTAAACAGCGGTGTGACCGCTGATGTACTGAAATCCACAACGCTTTTTGGCCAATTCTACGGGCGTTCTCAATGACGCCCTAAGTGAATCACAGCCAATCAGTGAGCTTTTACCAAAGATGGTATGGGAATTTCATCGTTTTATTACATGCGATGATCACATCAGGGGAAGAAAAATCATAGTTGAAATCATATTGAAAGTCAAGGTTGCTAGATGTATTAATATCACTAAGAAGCATGAACTCAACATCATCTATACCAGAAGTGTATCTTGAAGCCAACCCCTCGACAAAAACAAGTGGTAAAGCGAATGAGAGAAGACAGATTTTAAAATATTGAGATAAGAGAGAGAGAGAGACAGAGAGAGAAAGAGAGATAAGAGAAGGAGTTGGTAAAGGGTAGAATACAGATGAAACTGTTTTTTTTTAAATGTCATTTGCACCTCTGATTGACTCCATCATTAGAGGAAATAAAACAGTACAACCCCTACCCCCTCCTCCCCCCCCTCCTCCCCCCCCCCCCCTCATCCCCCCCCCTAACTCCCCCTCACTGATCGTATGATCAGTATCGCCGTTGGCGTCGTCATGTATCATCAAAAGAAATATAAGATGTAAAACGATATATCAGGAGGCTCTTGAGAATTAATCAATTCATCGAGACTTTAACTGATACCTTCATTCCGTTGAAAACGTAAATGAAACCGTTGAAAACATCCTAAATTACGTGAACATCATTACTTGACCGGTTCTTCTCCATAATGAAACTATTTTCGTGACCGAAAAGGTCTGTACTTACCCTATCCAGAAGGGTTTGCAAGACCTAGGTTTTTCAATTGTTTCCACTCGCTAAAATGTTGTTTGATTTGTATGTTGCAGAAGGAAATACCTTTAATTCGATTCATCATAAATTTGTTAGTGATCGCAGCAGTAGTAGTGGTAGAAGTAGTAGTAGTGGAGGTAGAAGTAGTAGTAGTAGTAGTAGTAGTAGTAGTAGTAGTAGAAGTAGTAGTAGTAGTAGTAGTAGTAGTATCAACAGCAGCAACAGCAGCAGCAGCAGCAGCAGCAGCAGTAGTAATAGTAGTAGTAGTAGTAGTAGTAGAAGTAGTAGTAGTAGTGGTAGTAGTAGTAATGGTAGAAGTAGTAGAAGTAGGTGTAGTAGTTAGTAGCAGGAGTAGTAGTGGTAGAGGTATTAAAGTAGTAGTGGTAGTAGTAGTAGTAGTAGTAGTAGTAGTAGAAGTAGTAGTAGTGGTGGTGGTGGTGGTGGTGATGGTTGTAGAAGTAGTAGGAGAAGGAGGAGGAGTAGTTGACCAAATGATTGAGTGTGTTTGCTATATTGTTTTTTCTTCATATTTGTTTGTTTTCATTTCCCCTTTTCAGTGTTGTCGTAAAAACGGGGTAGCCCCTGATTAATATCGCATGTAGGTAAGGGTTAGATC
>JAVYIG010018567.1:0-18597 GCA_035222895.1 Strongylocentrotus droebachiensis | reverse complement strand
GTTTCATTATGTTCTGCTCAAGCTCTTCTACCTGTTCGCGACATCGGTTTATCTCTTTCATCTTTATTAATTGCGCAATGTTGGAAAACGATTAAATAGCGTATATACTGCCATATTGCGCAGTGAAAGAGTCATTTGAAGCATGTTTTACATTTGCAAATATCTTTTGTTCGTTTTGAATGACATGTGCAAATATCTTTCTTGAAAAAATGCTATGGTCTCCTAAGTGGTTTCATTATGTTCTGCTCAAGCTCTTCTACCTGTTCGCGACATCGGTTTTATCTCTTTCATCTTTATTAATTGCGCAATGTTGAAAACGATTAAATAGCGTATATACTGCCATATTGCGCAGTGAAAGAGTCATTTGAAGCATTTTTTTAGTTTTTCATCACATTTGCAAATATCTTTCTTGAAAAGAATGCTATGGTCTCCTAAGTGGTTTCATTATGTTCTGCTCAAGCTCTTCTACCTGTTCGCGACATCGGTTTATCTCTTTCATCTTTATTGATTGCGCAATGTTGAAAACGATTAAATCGCGTATATACTGCCATATTGCGCAATGCAAGAGTCATTTGAAGCATGTTTTACATTTGCAAATATCTTTTGTTCGTTTTGAATGACATGTGCAAATATCTTTCTTGAAAAGAATGCTATGGTCTCCTAAGTGGTTTCATTATGTTCTGCTCAAGCTCTTCTACCTGTTCGCGACATCGGTTTATCTCTTTCATCTTTATTGATTGCGCAATGTTGAAACGATTAAATCGCGTATATACTGCCATATTGCGCAGTGAAAGAGTCATTTGAAGCATTTTTTTAGTTTTTCATCACATTGCAAATATCTTTCTTAAAAGGCATGCTATGGTCTTCTAAGTGGTTTCATTATGTTCTGCTCAAGCTCTTCTACCTGTTCGCGACATCGGTTTATCTCTTTCATCTTTATTGATTGCGCAATGTTGAAAACGATTAAATCGCGTATATACTGTCATATTTCGCAATAAAAGAGCCATTTGAAGCATGTTTTACATTTGCAAATATCTTTTGTTCGTTTTGAATGACATGTGCAAACATCTTTCTTGAAAAGAATGCTATGGTCTCCTAAGTGGTTTCATTATGTTCTGCTCAAGCTCTTCTACCTGTTCGCGACATCGGTTTATCTCTTTCATCTTTATTGATTGCGCAATGTTGAAAACGATTAAATCGCGTATATACTGCCATATTGCGCAGTGAAAGAGTCATTTGAAGCATTTTTTTAGTTTTTCATCACATTTGCAAATATCTTTCTTAAAAAGCATGCTATGGTCTTCTAAGTGGTTTCATTATGTTCTGCTCAAGCTCTTCTACCTGTTCGCGACATCGGTTTATCTCTTTCATCTTTATTGATTGCGCAATGTTGAAAACGATTAAATCGCGTATATACTGCCATATTGCGCAGTGAAAGAGTCATTTGAAGCATTTTTTTTAGTTTTTCTTCACATTTGCAAATATCTTTCTTAAAAAGCATGCTATGGTCTTCTAAGTGGTTTCATTATGTTCTGCTCAAGCTCTTCTACCTGTTCGCGACATCGGTTTATCTCTTTCTTTATTGATTGCGCAATGTTGAAAACGATTAAATCGCGTATATACTGTCATATTTCGCAATAAAAGAGCCATTTGAAGCATGTTTTACATTTGCAAATATCTTTTGTTCGTTTTGAATGACATGTGCAAATATCTTTCTTGAAAAGAATGCTATGGTCTCCTAAGTGGTTTCATTATGTTCTGCTCAAGCTCTTCTACCTGTTCGCGACATCGGTTTATCTCTTTCATCTTTATTGATTGCGCAATGTTGAAAACGATTAAATCGCGTATATACTGCCATATTGCGCAATGCAAGAGTCATTTGAAGCATGTTTTACATTTGCAAATATCTTTTGTTCGTTTTGAATGACAGTGCAAATATCTTTCTTGAAAAGAATGCTATGGTCTCCTAAGTGGTTTCATTATGTTCTGCTCAAGCTCTTCTACCTGTTTCGCGACATCGGTTTATCTCTTTCATCTTTATTAATTGCGCAATGTTGAAAACGATTAAATCGCGTATATACTGCCATATTGCGCAGTGAAAGAGTCATTTGAAGCATTTTTTTAAAGTTTTTCTTCACATTTGCAAATATCTTTCTTAAAAAAGCATGCTATTGTCTTCTAAGTGGTTTCATTGTGTTCTGCTCAAGCTCTTCTACCTGTTCGCGACATCGGTTTATATCTCTTTCATCTTTATTGATTGCGCAATGTTGAAAACGATTAAATCGCGTATATACTGCCATATTGCGCAGTGAAAGAGTCATTTGAAGCATTTTTTTAGATTTTTTCATCACATTTGCAAATATCTTTCTTAAAAAGCATGCTATGGTCTTCTAAGTGGTTTCATTGTGTTCTGCTCAAGCTCTTCTACCTGTTCGCGACATCGGTTTATCTCTTTCATCTTTATTAATTGCGCAATGTTGAAAACGATTAAATCGCGTATATACTGCCATATTGCGCAGTGAAAGAGTCATTTGAAGCATTTTTTAAAGTTTTTCTTCACATTTGCAAATATCTTTCTTAAAAAGCATGCTATGGTCTTCTAAGTGGTTTCATTGTGTTCTGCTCAAGCTCTTCTACCTGTTCGCGACATCGGTTTATCTCTTTCATCTTTATTGATTGCGCAATGTTGAAAACAGATTAAATCGCGTATATACTGTCATATTTCGCAATAAAAGAGCCATTTGAAGCATGTTTTACATTTGCAAATATCTTTTGTTCGTTTTGAATGACATGTGCAAACATCTTTCTTGAAAAGAATGCTATGGTCTCCTAAGTGGTTTCATTATGTTCTGCTCAAGCTCTTTTACCTGTTCGCGACATCGGTTTATCTCTTTCATCTTTATTGATTGCGCAATGTTGAAAACGATTAAATCGCGTATATACTGCCATATTGCGCAATGCAAGAGTCATTTGAAGCATGTTTTACATTTGCAAATATCTTTTGTTCGTTTTGAATGACATGTGCAAATATCTTTCTTGAAAAGAATGCTATGGTCTCCTAAGTGGTTTCATTATGTTCTGCTCAAGCTCTTCTACCTGTTCGCGACATCGGTTTATCTCTTTCATCTTTATTAATTGCGCAATGTTGAAAACGATTAAATAGCGTATATACTGCCATATTGCGCAGTGAAAGAGTCATTTGAAGCATGTTTTACATTTGCAAAATATCTTTTTGTTCGTTTTGAATGACATGTGCAAATATCTTTCTTGAAAAGAATGCTATGGTCTCCTAAAGTGGTTTCATTATGTTCTGCTCAAGCTCTTCTACCTGTTCGCGACATCGGTTTATCTCTTTCATCTTTATTAATTGCGCAATGTTGAAAACGATTAAATAGCGTATATACTGCCCATATTGCGCAGTGAAAGAGTCATTTGAAGCATTTTTTTAGTTTTTCATCACATTTGCAAATATCTTTCTTGAAAAGAATGCTATGGTCTCCTAAGTGGTTTCATTATGTTCTGCTCAAGCTCTTCTACCTGTTCGCGACATCGGTTTATCTCTTTCATCTTTATTGATTGCGCAATGTTGAAAAACGATTAAATCGCGTATATACTGCCATATTGCGCAATGCAAGAGTCATTTGAAGCATGTTTTACATTTGCAAAATATCTTTTGTTCGTTTTGAATGACATGTGCAAATATCTTTCTTGAAAAGAATGCTATGGTCTCCTAAGTGGTTTCATTATGTTCTGCTCAAGCTCTTCTACCTGTTCGCGACATCGGTTTATCTCTTTCATCTTTATTGATTGCGCAATGTTGAAAACGATTAAATCGCGTATATACTGCCATATTGCGCAGTGAAAGAGTCATTTGAAGCATTTTTTTTAGTTTTTCTTCACATTTGCAAATATCTTTCTTAAAAAGCATACTATGGTCTTCTAAGTGGTTTCATTGTGTTCTGCTCAAGCTCTTCTACCTGTTCGCGACATCGGTTTATCTCTTTCATCTTTATTGATTGCGCAATGTTGAAAACGATTAAATCGCGTATATACTGTCATATTTCGCAATAAAAGAGCCATTTGAAGCATGTTTTTACATTTGCAAATATCTTTTGTTCGTTTTGAATGACATGTGCAAACATCTTTCTTGAAAAGAATGCTATGGTCTCCTAAGTGGTTTCATTATGTTCTGCTCAAGCTCTTCTACCTGTTCGCGACATCGGTTTATCTCTTTCATCTTTATTGATTGCGCAATGTTGAAAACGATTAAATCGCGTATATACTGCCATATTGCGCAATGCAAGAGTCATTTGAAGCATGTTTTACATTTGCAAATATCTTTTGTTCGTTTTGAATGACATGTGCAAATATCTTTCTTGAAAAGAATGCTATGGTCTCCTAAGTGGTTTCATTATGTTCTGCTCAAGCTCTTCTACCTGTTCGCGACATCGGTTTATCTCTTTCATCTTTATTGATTGCGCAATGTTGAAAACGATTAAATCGCGTATATACTGCCATATTGCGCAATGCAAGAGTCATTTGAAGCATGTTTTACAATTTGCAAATATCTTTTGTTCGTTTTGAATGACATGTGCAAATATCTTTCTTGAAAAGAATGCTATGGTCTCCTAAGTGGTTTCATTATGTTCTGCTCAAGCTCTTCTACCTGTTCGCGACATCGGTTTATCTCTTTCATCTTTATTAATTGCGCAATGTTGAAAACGATTAAATAGCGTATATACTGCCATATTGCGCAGTGAAAGAGTCATTTGAAGCATTTTTTTAGTTTTTCATCACATTTGCAAATATCTTTCTTAAAAAGCATGCTATGGTCTTCTAAGTGGTTTCATTATGTTCTGCTCAAGCTCTTCTACCTGTTCGCGACATCGGTTTATCTCTTTCATCTTTATTGATTGCGCAATGTTGAAAACGATTAAATCGCGTATATACTGCCATATTGCGCAATGCAAGAGTCATTTGAAGCATGTTTTACATTTGCAAATATCTTTTGTTCGTTTTGAATGACATGTGCAAATATCTTTCTTGAAAAGAATGCTATGGTCTCCTAAGTGGTTTCATTATGTTCTGCTCAAGCTCTTCTACCTGTTCGCGACATCGGTTTATCTCTTTCATCTTTATTGATTGCGCAATGTTGAAAACGATTAAATCGCGTATATACTGCCATATTGCGCAGTGAAAGAGTCATTTGAAGCATTTTTTTTAAGTTTTTCTTCACATTTGCAAATATCTTTCTTAAAAAGCATGCTATGGTCTTCTAAGTGGTTTCATTGTGTTCTGCTCAAGCTCTTCTACCTGTTCGCGACATCGGTTTATCTCTTTCATCTTTATTGATTGCGCAATGTTGAAAACGATTAAATCGCGTATATACTGCCATATTGCGCAGTGAAAGAGTCATTTGAAGCATTTTTTTAGATTTTTTCATCACATTTGCAAATATCTTTCTTAAAAAGCATGCTATGGTCTTCTAAGTGGTTTCATTGTGTTCTGCTCAAGCTCTTCTACCTGTTCGCGACATCGGTTTGTTTATCTCTTTCATCTTTATTAATTGCGCAATGTTGAAAAACGATTAAATCGCGTATATACTGCCATATTGCGCAGTGAAAGAGTCATTTGAAGCATTTTTTTAGTTTTTCATCACATTTGCAAATATCTTTCTTAAAAAAGCATGCTATGGTCTTCTAAGTGGTTTCATTGTGTTCTGCTCAAGCTCTTCTACCTGTTCGCGACATCGGTTTATCTCTTTCATCTTTATTGATTGCGCAATGTTGAAAACGATTAAATCGCGTATATACTGCCATATTGCGAAATGCAAGAGTCATTTGAAGCATGTTTTACATTTGCAAATATCTTTTGTTCGTTTTGAATGACATGTGCAAATATCTTTCTTGAAAAGAATGCTATGGTCTCCTAAGTGGTTTCATTATGTTCTGCTCAAGCTCTTCTACCTGTTCGCGACATCGGTTTATCTCTTTCATCTTTATTAATTGCGCAATGTTGAAAACGATTAAATAGCGTATATACTGCCATATTGCGCAGTGAAAGAGTCATTTGAAGCATTTTTTTAGTTTTTCATCACATTTGCAAATATCTATGGTCTTCTAAGTGGTTTCATTATGTTCTGCTCAAGCTCTTCTACCTGTTCGCGACATCGGTTTATCTCTTTCATCTTTATTAATTGCGCAATGTTGAAAACGATTAAATAGCGTATATACTGCCATATTGTGCAGTGAAAGAGTCATTTGAAGCATTTTTTTAGTATTTCATCACATTTGCAAATATCTTTCTTAAAAAGCATGCTATGGTCTTCTAAGTGGTTTCATTATGTTCTGCTCAAGCTCTTCTACCTGTTCGCGACATCGGTTATCTCTTTCATCTTTATTGATTGCGCAATGTTGAAAACGATTAAATCGCGTATATACTGCCATATTGCGCAGTGAAAGAGTCATTTGAAGCATTTTTTTTAGTTTTTCTTCACATTTGCAAATATCTTTCTTAAAAAGCATGCTATGGTCTTCTAAGTGGTTTCATTGTGTTCTGCTCAAGCTCTTCTACCTGTTCGCGACATCGGTTTATCTCTTTCATCTTTATTGATTGCGCAATGTTGAAAACGATTAAATCGCGTATATACTGCCATATTGCGCAGTGAAAGAGTCATTTGAAGCATTTTTTTTAGTTTTTCTTCACATTTGCAAATATCTTTCTTAAAAAGCATGCTATGGTCTTCTAAGTGGTTTCATTGTGTTCTGCTCAAGCTCTTCTACCTGTTCGCGACATCGGTTTATCTCTTTCTTTATTGATTGCGCAATGTTGAAAACGATTAAATCGCGTATATACTGTCATATTTCGCAATAAAAGAGCCATTTGAAGCATGTTTTACATTTGCAAATATCTTTTGTAGGTTTTGAATGACATGTGCTAATATCTTTCTTGAAAAGAATGCTATGGTCTCCTAAGTGGTTTCATTATGTTCTGCTCAAGCTCTTCTACCTGTTCGCGACATCGGTTATATCTCTTTCATCTTTATTGATTGCGCAATGTTGAAAACGATTAAATCGCGTATATACTGCCATATTGCGCAGTGAAAGAGTCATTTGAAAGCATTTTTTTAGTTTTTCATCACATTTGCAAATATCTTTCTTAAAAGGCATGCTATGGTCTTCTAAGTGGTTTCATTATGTTCTGCTCAAGCTCTTCTACCTGTTCGCGACATCGGTTTATCTCTTTCATCTTTATTGATTGCGCAATGTTGAAAACGATTAAATCGCGTATATACTGTCATATTTCGCAATAAAAGAGCCATTTGAAGCATGTTTTACATTTGCAAATATCTTTTGTTCGTTTTGAATGACATGTGCAAACATCTTTCTTGAAAAGAATGCTATGGGTCTCCTAAGTGGTTTCATTATGTTCTGCTCAAGCTCTTCTACCTGTTCGCGACATCGGTTTATCTCTTTCATCTTTATTGATTGGCGCAATGTTGAAAACGATTAAATCGCGTATATACTGCCATATTGCGCAGTGAAAGAGTCATTTGAAGCATTTTTTTAGTTTTTCATCACATTTGCAAATATCTTTCTTAAAAAGCATGCTATGGTCTTCTAAGTGGTTTCATTATGTTCTGCTCAAGCTCTTCTACCTGTTCGCGACATCGGTTTATCTCTTTCTTTATTGATTGCGCAATGTTGAAAACGATTAAATCGCGTATATACTGTCATATTTCGCAATAAAAGAGCCATTTGAAGCATGTTTTACATTTGCAAATATCTTTTGTTCGTTTTGAATGACATGTGCAAATATCTTTCTTGAAAAGAATGCTATGGTCTCCTAAGTGGTTTCATTATGTTCTGCTCAAGCTCTTCTACCTGTTCGCGACATCGGTTTATCTCTTTCATCTTTATTGATTGCGCAATGTTGAAAACGATTAAATCGCGTATATACTGCCATATTGCGCAATGCAAGAGTCATTTGAAGCATGTTTTACATTTGCAAATATCTTTTGTTCGTTTTGAATGACATGTGCAAATATCTTTCTTGAAAAGAATGCTATGGTCTCCTAAGTGTTTCATTATGTTCTGCTCAAGCTCTTCTACCTGTTCGCGACATCGGTTTATCTCTTTCATCTTTATTAATTGCGCAATGTTGAAAACGATTAAATCGCGTATATACTGCCATATTGCGCAGTGAAAGAGTCATTTGAAGCATTTTTTAAAGTTTTTCTTCACATTTGCAAATATCTTTCTTAAAAAGCATGCTATTGTCTTCTAAGTGGTTTCATTGTGTTCTGCTCAAGCTCTTCTACCTGTTCGCGACATCGGTTTATCTCTTTCATCTTTATTGATTGCGCAATGTTGAAAACGATTAAATCGCGTATATACTGCCATATTGCGCAGTGAAAGAGTCATTTGAAGCATTTTTTTAGATTTTTTCATCACATTTGCAAATATCTTTCTTAAAAAGCATGCTATGGTCTTCTAAGTGGTTTCATTGTGTTCATGCTCAAGCTCTTCTACCTGTTCGCGACATCGGTTTATCTCTTTCATCTTTATTAATTGCGCAATGTTGAAAACGATTAAATAGCGTATATACTGCCATATTGCGCAGTGAAAGAGTCATTTGAAGCATTTTTTTAAAGTTTTTCTTCACATTTGCAAATATCTTTCTTAAAAAGCATGCTATGGTCTTCTAAGTGGTTTCATTGTGTTCTGCTCAAGCTCTTCTACCTGTTCGCGACATCGGTTTATCTCTTTCATCTTTATTGATTGCGCAATGTTGAAAACGATTAAATCGCGTATATACTGTCATATTTCGCAATAAAAGAGCCATTTTGAAGCATGTTTTACATTTGCAAATATCTTTTGTTCGTTTTGAATGACATGTGCAAACATCTTTCTTGAAAAGAATGCTATGGTCTCCTAAGTGGTTTCATTATGTTCTGCTCAAGCTCTTCTACCTGTTCGCGACATCGGTTTATCTCTTTCATCTTTATTAATTGCGCAATGTTGAAAACGATTAAATAGCGTATATACTGCCATATTGCGCAGTGAAAGAGTCATTTGAAGCATTTTTTTAGTTTTTCATCACATTTGCAAATATCTTTCTTGAAAAGAATGCTATGGTCTCCTAAGTGGTTTCATTATGTTCTGCTCAAGCTCTTCTACCTGTTCGCGACATCGGTTTATCTCTTTCATCTTTATTAATTGCGCAATGTTGAAAACGATTAAATAGCGTATATACTGCCATATTGCGCAGTGAAAGAGTCATTTGAAGCATTTTTTTTAAGTTTTTCTTCACATTTGCAAATATCTTTCTTAAAAAGCATGCTATGGTCTTCTAAGTGGTTTCATTGTGTTCTGCTCAAGCTCTTCTACCTGTTCGCGACATCGGTTTATCTCTTTCATCTTTATTGATTGCGCAATGTTGAAAACGATTAAATCGCGTATATACTGTCATATTTCGCAATAAAAGAGCCATTTGAAGCATGTTTTACATTTGCAAATATCTTTTGTTCGTTTTGAATGACATGTGCAACATCTTTCTTGAAAAGAATGCTATGGTCTCCTAAGTGGTTTCATTATGTTCTGCTCAAGCTCTTTCTACCTGTTCGCTACATCGGTTTATCTCTTTCATCTTTATTGATTGCGCAATGTTGAAAACGATTAAATAGCGTATATACTGCCATATTGCGCAGTGAAAGAGTCATTTGAAGCATTTTTGTAGTTTTTCATCACATTTGCAAATATCTATGGTCTTCTAAGTGGTTTCATTATGTTCTGCTCAAGCTCTTCTACCTGTTCGCGACATCGGTTTATCTCTTTCATCTTTATTGATTGCGCAATGTTGAAAACGATTAAATCGCGTATATACTGCCATATTGCGCAGTGAAAGAGTCATTTGAAGCATGTTTTACATTTGCAAATATCTTTTGTTCGTTTTGAATGACATGTGCAAATATCTTTCTTGAAAAGAATGCTATGGTCTCCTAAGTGGTTTCATTATGTTCTGCTCAAGCTCTTCTACCTGTTCGCGACATCGGTTTATCTCTTTCATCTTTATTAATTGCGCAATGTTGAAAACGATTAAATAGCGTATATACTGCCATATTGCGCAGTGAAAGAGTCATTTGAAGCATTTTTTTAGTTTTTCATCACATTTGCAAATATCTTTCTTGAAAAGAATGCTATGGTCTCCTAAGTGGTTTCATTATGTTCTGCTCAAGCTCTTCTACCTGTTCGCGACATCGGTTTATCTCTTTCATCTTTATTGATTGCGCAATGTTGAAAACGATTAAATCGCGTATATACTGCCATATTGCGCAATGCAAGAGTCATTTGAAGCATGTTTTACATTTGCAAATATCTTTTGTTCGTTTTTGAATGACATGTGCAAATATCTTTCTTGAAAAGAATGCTATGGTCTCCTAAGTGGTTTCATTATGTTCTGCTCAAGCTCTTACTACCTGTTCGCGACATCGGTTTATCTCTTTCATCTTTATTAATTGCGCAATGTTGAAAACGATTAAATCGCGTATATACTGCCATATTGCGCAGTGAAAGAGTCATTTGAAGCATTTTTTTAGTTTTTTATCACATTTGCAAATATCTTTCTTAAAAAGCATGCTATGGTCTTCTAAGTGGTTTCATTATGTTCTGCTCAAGCTCTTCTACCTGTTCGCGACATCGGTTTATCTCTTTCATCTTATTGATTGCGCAATGTTGAAAACGATTAAATCGCGTATATACTGCCATATTGCGCAGTGAAAGAGTCATTTGAAGCATTTTTTTAGTTTTTCTTCACATTTGCAAATATCTTTCTTAAAAAGCATACTATGGTCTTCTAAGTGGTTTCATTGTGTTCTGCTCAAGCTCTTCTACCTGTTCGCGACATCGGTTTATCTCTTTCATCTTTATTGATTGCGCAATGTTGAAAACGATTAAATAGCGTATATACTGCCATATTGCGCAGTGAAAGAGTCATTTGAAGCATTTTTTTTAGTTTTTCATCACATTTGCAAATATCTTTCTTAAAAGGCATGCTATGGTATTCTAAGTGGTTTCATTATGTTCTGCTCAAGCTCTTCTACCTGTTCGCGACATCGGTTTATCTCTTTCATCTTTATTGATTGCGCAATGTTGAAAACGATTAAATCGCGTATATACTGTCCATATTTCGCAATAAAAGAGCCATTTGAAGCATGTTTTACATTTGCAAATATCTTTTGTTCGTTTTGAATGACATGTGCAAACATCTTTCTTGAAAAGAATGCTATGGTCTCCTAAGTGGTTTCATATTATGTTCTGCTCAAGCTCTTCTACCTGTTCGCGACATCGGTTTATCTCTTTCATCTTTATTGATTGCGCAATGTTGAAAACGATTAAATCGCGTATATACTGCCATATTGCGCAATGCAAGAGTCATTTGAAGCATGTTTTACATTTGCAAATATCTTTTGTTCGTTTTGAATGACATGTGCAAATATCTTTCTTGAAAAGAATGCTATGGTCTCCTAAGTGGTTTCATTATGTTCTGCTCAAGCTCTTCTACCTGTTCGCGACATCGGTTTATCTCTTTCATCTTTATTAATTGCGCAATGTTGAAAACGATTAAATAGCGTATATACTGCCATATTGCGCAGTGAAAGAGTCATTTGAAGCATTTTTTTAGTTTTTCATCACATTTGCAAATATCTTTCTTAAAAAGCATGCTATGGTCTTCTAAGTGGTTTCATTATGTTCTGCTCAAGCTCTTCTACCTGTTCGCGACATCGGTTATATCTCTTTCATCTTTATTGATTGCGCAATGTTGAAAACGATTAAATCGCGTATATACTGCCATATTGCGAAATGCAAGAGTCATTTGAAGCATGTTTTACATTTGCAAATATCTTTTGTTCGTTTTGAATGACATGTGCAAATATCTTTCTTGAAAAGAATGCTATGGTCTCCTAAGTGGTTTCATTATGTTCTGCTCAAGCTCTTCTACCTGTTCGCGACATCGGTTTATCTCTTTCATCTTTATTAATTGCGCAATGTTGAAAACGATTAAATAGCGTATATACTGCCATATTGCGCAGTGAAAGAGTCATTTGAAGCATTTTTTTAGTTTTTTCATCACATTTGCAAATATCTATGGTCTTCTAAGTGGTTTCATTATGTTCTGCTCAAGCTCTTCTACCTGTTCGCGACATCGGTTTATCTCTTTCATCTTTATTAATTGCGCAATGTTGAAAACGATTAAATAGCGTATATACTGCCATATTGCGCAGTGAAAGAGTCATTTGAAGCATTTTTTTAGTATTTCATCACATTTGCAAATATCTTTCTTAAAAAGCATGCTATGGTCTTCTAAGTGGTTTCATTATGTTCTGCTCAAGCTCTTCTACCCTGTTCGCGACAATCGGTTTATCTCTTTCATCTTTATTGATTGCGCAATGTTGAAAACGATTAAATCGCGTATATACTGCCATATTGCGCAGTGAAAGAGTCATTTGAAGCATTTTTTTTAGTTTTTCTTCACATTTGCAAATATCTTTCTTAAAAAGCATGCTATGGTCTTCTAAGTGGTTTCATTATGTTCTGCTCAAGCTCTTCTACCTGTTCGCGACATCGGTTTATCTCTTTCTTTATTGATTGCGCAATGTTGAAAACGATTAAATCGCGTATATACTGTCATATTTCGCAATAAAAGAGCCATTTGAAGCATGTTTTACATTTGCAAATATCTTTTGTAGGTTTTGAATGACATGTGCTAATATTCTTTCTTGAAAAGAATGCTATGGTCTCCTAAGTGGTTTCATTATGTTCTGCTCAAGCTCTTCTACCTGTTCGCGACATCGGTTTATCTCTTTCATCTTTATTGATTGCGCAATGTTGAAAACGATTAAAATCGCGTATATACTGCCATATTGCGCAGTGAAAGAGTCATTTGAAGCATTTTTTTAGTTTTTCATCACATTTGCAAATATCTTTCTTAAAAGGCATTGCTATGGTCTTCTAAGTGGTTTCATTATGTTCTGCTCAAGCTCTTCTACCTGTTCGCGACATCGGTTTATCTCTTTCATCTTTATTGATTGCGCAATGTTGAAAACGATTAAATCGCGTATATACTGTCATATTTCGCAATAAAAAAGCCATTTGAAGCATGTTTTACATTTGCAAATATCTTTTGTTCGTTTTGAATGACATGTGCAAACATCTTTCTTGAAAAGAATGCTATGGTCTCCTAAGTGGTTTCATTATGTTCTGCTCAAGCTCTTCTACCTGTTCGCGACATCGGTTTATCTCTTTCATCTTTATTGATTGCGCAATGTTGAAAAACGATTAAATCGCGTATATACTGCCATATTGCGCAGTGAAAGAGTCATTTGAAGCATTTTTTTAGTTTTTCATCACATTTGCAAATATCTTTCTTAAAAAGCAATGCTATGGTCTTCTAAGTGGTTTCATTATGTTCTGCTCAAGCTCTTCTACCTGTTCGCGACATCGGTTTATCTCTTTCTTTATTGATTGCGCAATGTTGAAAACGATTAAATCGCGTATATACTGTCATATTTCGCAATAAAAGAGCCATTTGAAGCATGTTTTACATTTGCAAATATCTTTTGTTCGTTTTGAATGACATGTGCAAATATCTTTCTTGAAAAGAATGCTATGGTCTCCTAAGTGGTTTCATTATGTTCTGCTCAAGCTCTTCTACCTGTTCGCGACATCGGTTTATCTCTTTCATCTTTATTGATTGCGCAATGTTGGAAAACGATTAAATCGCGTATATACTGCCATATTGCGCAATGCAAGAGTCATTTGAAGCATGTTTTACATTTGCAAAATATCTTTTGTTCGTTTTGAATGACATGTGCAAATATCTTTCTTGAAAAGAATGCTATGGTCTCCTAAGTGGTTTCATTATGTTCTGCTCAAGCTCTTCTACCTGTTCGCGACATCGGTTTATCTCTTTCATCTTTATTAATTGCGCAATGTTGAAAACGATTAAATCGCGTATATACTGCCATATTGCGCAGTGAAAGAGTCATTTGAAGCATTTTTTTAAGTTTTTCTTCACATTTGCAAATATCTTTCTTAAAAAGCATGCTATTGTCTTCTAAGTGGTTTCATTGTGTTCTGCTCAAGCTCTTCTACCTGTTCGCGACATCGGTTTATCTCTTTCATCTTTATTGATTGCGCAATGTTGAAAACGATTAAATCGCGTATATACTGCCATATTGCGCAGTGAAAGAGTCATTTGAAGCATTTTTTTAGATTTTTTCATCACATTTGCAAATATCTTTCTTAAAAAAGCATGCTATGGTCTTCTAAGTGGTTTCATTGTGTTCTGCTCAAGCTCTTCTAACCTGTTCGCGACATCGGTTTATCTCTTTCATCTTTATTAATTGCGCAATGTTGAAAACGATTAAATAGCGTATATACTGCCATATTGCGCAGTGAAAGAGTCATTTGAAGCATTTTTTTTAAGTTTTTCTTCACATTTGCAAATATCTTTCTTAAAAAGCATGCTATGGTCTTCTAAGTGGTTTCATTGTGTTCTGCTCAAGCTCTTCTACCTGTTCGCGACATCGGTTTATCTCTTTCATCTTTATTGATTGCGCAATGTTGAAAACGATTAAATCGCGTATATACTGTCATATTTCGCAATAAAAGAGCCATTTGAAGCATGTTTTACATTTGCAAATATCTTTTGTTCGTTTTGAATGACATGTGCAAATATCTTTCTTGAAAAGAATGCTATGGTCTCCTAAGTGGTTTCATTATGTTCTGCTCAAGCTCTTCTACCTGTTCGCGACAATCGGTTTATCTCTTTCATCTTTATTGATTGCGCAATGTTGAAAACGATTAAATCGCGTATATACTGCCATATTGCGCAATGCAAGAGTCATTTGAAGCATGTTTTACATTTGCAAATATCTTTTGTTCGTTTTGAATGACATGTGCAAATATCTTTCTTGAAAAGAATGCTATGGTCTCCTAAGTGGTTTCATTATGTTCTGCTCAAGCTCTTCTACCTGTTCGCGACATCGGTTTATCTCTTTCATCTTTATTAATTGCGCAATGTTGAAAACGATTAAATCGCGTATATACTGCCATATTGCGCAGTGAAAGAGTCATTTGAAGCATTTTTTAAAGTTTTTCTTCACATTTGCAAATATCTTTCTTAAAAAGCATGCTATTGTCTTCTAAGTGGTTTCATTGTGTTCTGCTCAAGCTCTTCTACCTGTTCGCGACATCGGTTTATCTCTTTCATCTTTATTGATTGCGCAATGTTGAAAACGATTAAATCGCGTATATACTGCCATATTGCGCAGTGAAAGAGTCATTTGAAGCATTTTTTTAGATTTTTTCATCACATTTGCAAATATCTTTCTTAAAAAGCATGGCTATGGTCTTCTAAGTGGTTTCATTGTGTTCTGCTCAAGCTCTTCTACCTGTTCGCGACATCGGTTTATCTCTTTCATCTTTATTAATTGCGCAATGTTGAAAACGATTAAATCGCGTATATACTGCCATATTGCGCAGTGAAAGAGTCATTTGAAGCATTTTTTAAAGTTTTTCTTCACATTTGCAAATATCTTTCTTAAAAAGCATGCTATGGTCTTCTAAGTGGTTTCAATTGTGTTCTGCTCAAGCTCTTCTACCTGTTCGCGACATCGGTTTATCTCTTTCATCTTTATTGATTGCGCAATGTTGAAAACGATTAAAATCGCGTATATACTGTCATATTTCGCAATAAAAGAGCCATTTGAAGCATGTTTTACATTTGCAAATATCTTTTGTTCGTTTTGAATGACATGTGCAAACATCTTTCTTGAAAAGAATGCTATGGTCTCCTAAGTGGTTTCATTATGTTCTGCTCAAGCTCTTTTACCCTGTTCAGCGACATCGGTTTATCCTCTTTCATCTTTATTGATTGCGCAATGTTGAAAACGATTAAATCGCGTATATACTGCCATATTGCGCAATGCAAGAGTCATTTGAAGCATGTTTTACATTTGCAAATATCTTTTGTTCGTTTTGAATGACATGTGCAAATATCTTTCTTGAAAAGAATGCTATGGTCTCCTAAGTGGTTTCATTATGTTCTGCTCAAGCTCTTCTACCTGTTCGCGACATCGGTTTATCTCTTTCATCTTTATTAATTGCGCAATGTTGAAAACGATTAAATAGCGTATATACTGCCATATTGCGCAGTGAAAGAGTCATTTGAAGCATGTTTTACATTTGCAAATATCTTTTGTTCGTTTTGAATGACATGTGCAAATATCTTTCTTGAAAAGAATGCTATGGTCTCCTAAGTGGTTTCATTATGTTCTGCTCAAGCTCTTCTACCTGTTCGCGACATCGGTTTATCTCTTTCATCTTTATTAATTGCGCAATGTTGAAAACGATTAAATAGCGTATATACTGCCATATTGCGCAGTGAAAGAGTCATTTGAAGCATTTTTTTAGTTTTTTCATCACATTTTGCAAATATCTTTCTTGAAAAGAATGCTATGGTCTCCTAAGTGGTTTCATTATGTTCTGCTCAAGCTCTTCTACCTGTTCGCGACATCGGTTTATCTCTTTCATCTTTATTGATTGCGCAATGTTGAAAAACGATTAAATCGCGTATATACTGCCAATATTGCGCAATGCAAGAGTCATTTGAAGCATGTTTTACATTTGCAAATATCTTTTGTTCGTTTGAATGACATGTGCAAATATCTTTCTTGAAAAGAATGCTATGGTCTCCTAAGTGGTTTCATTATGTTCTGCTCAAGCTCTTCTACCTGTTCGCGACATCGGTTTATCTCTTTCATCTTTATTGATTGCGCAATGTTGAAAACGATTAAATCGCGTATATACTGCCATATTGCGCAGTGAAAGAGTCATTTGAAGCATTTTTTTTAGTTTTTCTTCACATTTGCAAATATCTTTCTTAAAAAGCATACTATGGTCCTTCTAAGTGGTTTCATTGTGTTCTGCTTCAAGCTCTTCTACCTGTTCGCGACATCGGTTTATCTCTTTCATCTTTATTGATTGCGCAATGTTGAAAACGATTAAATCGCGTATATACTGTCATATTTCGCAATAAAAGAGCCATTTGAAGCATGTTTTACATTTGCAAATATCTTTTGTTCGTTTTGAATGACATGTGCAAACATCTTTCTTGAAAAGAATGCCTATGGTCTCCTAAGTGGTTTCATTATGTTCTGCTCAAGCTCTTCTACCTGTTCGCGACATCGGTTTATCTCTTTCATCTTTATTGATTGCGCAATGTTGAAAACGATTAAATCGCGTATATACTGCCATATTGCGCAATGCAAGAGTCATTTGAAGCATGTTTTACATTTGCAAATATCTTTTGTTCGTTTTGAATGACATGTGCAAATATCTTTCTTGAAAAGAATGCTATGGTCTCCTAAGTGGTTTCATTATGTTCTGCTCAAGCTCTTCTACCTGTTCGCGACATCGGTTTATCTCTTTCATCTTTATTGATTGCGCAATGTTGAAAACGATTAAATCGCGTATATACTGCCATATTGCGCAATGCAAGAGTCATTTGAAGCATGTTTTACATTTGCAAATATCTTTTGTTCGTTTTGAATGACATGTGCAAATATCTTTCTTGAAAAGAATGCTATGGTCTCCTAAGTGGTTCATTATGTTCTGCTCAAGCTCTTCTACCTGTTCGCGACATCGGTTTATCTCTTTCATCTTTATTAATTGCGCAATGTTGAAAACGATTAAATAGCGTATATACTGCCATATTGCGCAGTGAAAGAGTCATTTGAAGCATGTTTTACATTTGCAAATATCTTTTGTTCGTTTTGAATGACATGTGCAAATATCTTTCTTGAAAAGAATGCTATGGTCTCCTAAGTGGTTTCATTATGTTCTGCTCAAGCTCTTCTACCTGTTCGCGACATCGGTTTATCTCTTTCATCTTTATTAATTGCGCAATGTTGAAAACGATTAAATAGCGTATATACTGCCATATTGCGCAGTGAAAGAGTCATTTGAAGCATTTTTTTAGTTTTTCATCACATTTGCAAATATCTTTCTTGAAAAGAATGCTATGGTCTCCTAAGTGGTTTCATTATGTTCTGCTCAAGCTCTTCTACCTGTTCGCGACATCGGTTATCTCTTTCATCTTTATTGATTGCGCAATGTTGAAAACGATTAAATCGCGTATATACTGCCATATTGCGCAATGCAAGAGTCATTTGAAGCATGTTTTACATTTGCAAATATCTTTTGTTCGTTTTGAATGACATGTGCAAATATCTTTCTTGAAAAGAATGCTATGGTCTCCTAAGTGGTTTCATTATGTTCTGCTCAAGCTCTTCTACCTGTTCGCGACATCGGTTTATCTCTTTCATCTTTATTGATTGCGCAATGTTGAAAACGATTAAATCGCGTATATACTGCCATATTGCGCAGTGAAAGAGTCATTTGAAGCATTTTTTTAGTTTTTCATCACATTTGCAAATATCTTTCTTAAAAGGCATGCTATGGTCTTCTAAGTGGTTTCATTATGTTCTGCTCAAGCTCTTCTACCTGTTCGCGACATCGGTTTATCTCTTTCATC